>JAPYZE010000016.1:0-127793 GCA_030522805.1 Leptomastidea abnormis
CCCTCGAATGATTTACTGCCCTCGCTTCGCTCGTGCAGTAAACTTCATTCTCAGGCATAAAAGCTCATTTTTGCCCCTTGGTGCATAATATACTATTACCAAACGATCCATAGCGGTACCACCACCACCACACCACAAACTACGTGTATGCCGAAACAAGGAGCCATTAAAAAATTTTACGAGCAATTTCCGTTGAAAGAGATCTCTTTTCGGTCAGGAAAAAAAGGAAGAAGCATTTCTTGAGAGAGAGATACTCGATATCTCATTGACGTGTATTTCGCAAGGGCAAAAAGTTACTCGCTTGCTCGCTTATAGCGAGAAAAAGAGAGTTGGTTAGGCGCGATTTCACAAAGAGCCGACATTGCGCTCTTTCTCGCAGAAAAGAATCGTGAAAAAGAAAGAGGAGAGGGCTTATTCTCTTTTTCGTTTCTTTTTTAATGGCGTGTCTCTTTGCTGATACTTAAGGGAGAGAGAGAGAGAGAAAGTTTGGTTATTTCACCACCAACGAGCCCTCTGATCTGCGTGGGTTTTTATGGTGGAAAGAGGGAAGTATAGGAGATTGAGACACACCGCGACAGGAGATGAGATCGAAATTTTAAATGTCAATGGAAGAAAAAAAAGAAGGAAGTGAAAAATTCGAATTGACTACCGAGTTTTTCATAAGCTATTTCCGTTGCAATTAAGGTTGGATGATTTCATCGATGAACAAGTTATCGATTTTTTTAAGTACAAGTTATTAAAGTGATTTGTATATAGAAAAATGATTTTTCTATTCTTTTAATCAACATTTCGAATATTGGATTTATTGAAAGTATTCAAATATAAAATTGCAATTTTTGATATGAAAAATATTTTCAGTTAAAGACAATTTACTTTGATAAATAAATATGAATACGTTTGCTATGTTAAGGAAAAGCTTTTATTAAAGTTGCACATATACTCACAAAACGCGAATTTTAATCTCCTTTATATGCTTTTATCATATTTAACAAAGGATTTAAAATATTATGTGTATTTATGAATGCATGGAATTACTATTTCAAAATTCAATTGTTGCTAAATTTCATAAATTCTAACATATTTAAGGATTGAAATTGTAATAATTGCAAAAAAAGCTATTATTCTTTATTCGCTTATAAACCTTATAAGCATAAGCCAAATTTATTTACGAAATAATAATTATAATAAAAATTGTTACACCATAGGATATATATATAAAATATACGTCACGAGTGAGACTTTAATTGTCTCTAAATAATTTCCACGCCCAACTTAAATAATTCCACTGGTGGGCATGAAGAAACCGTTGCTCATAAATAATTCAGATGCTAGATAAACCTCAGAAACTCATTGGCAATTCGGCTGCAGAATGTGGCCGAGATGGCATTAATTTCTTAAGCTGATGAATGTACAATTGAGATTTTTAGTCGAATATGGAAGTTTTACAAATAACAATTTCTTAAAAAAAAATTTTTTCATCAAATTATTTGCTTTGTTATTAAAAATATCAATGTCATTATATACTTCATTAAGAAATTCTGTGATAAAATTAGAATAAAAAAAAATATCATTTTAAACTCAAATATTTCCATACTTATGCAAATTTTTACAAGCAAAAAAGAAATATCATTTTAAAGATATCACGTAATACCCGGGTATCAAATTTAAAATTCCCATAATAACAAAAGGAGAAAAAAAATCGAACCCTATAATTTATATTTAAATATGTTTGAAGACGTAACAACCTTTGTTAATAAATTCCAAAAAAAAAAAACGAAATATCGAACATAACAAGAAGAGAAGCTAGCCACAAAATCAACAAAAAAAGGTAACCAACTGTCAAAGAAAACGCCGGAAAGGGCTCATCTGTCAGTGTATACCATAGCTATATTGGAGTGGTGTTCGTTTTTGTTCGGACATTAAGCAACAACCGTCTCGAGCTACAGGAAGAAGAGGGGAAGAGGAGTTGTGTATATGTGTAAGTATACAGAGACATGAGCGTGTATGCGCGATATTCTTACGCAAAACTAGCGAAAGTAGGCGGCTCCGGGAGCCAAACGACCTCTCTTTCTTTTTCTTTCTTTCATATATATATATATATACCTGTTGGTCAAAATAATGCGCGGGCGCTTGTGCTTCAAGCTTTCGCGTTTTCTGTTCTCCCGTCGTCGTCGTCGTCGTCGTTGTCGAAGAGACTTGCGAAACAAGACCGCCGCAATATCTCCCTCTGTGTATCGGCGAATTTATTTCGGCGCTGACCAACCGCCGGACGGTGAAAGCCAGACAGAAGAAGGTGGGGGGGGGGGGGACTTTTACATTCGTTAAGTTAAATTTCGCGCGAAACCTGGACCCACCAAGATGACTGGACCATCGTAATTTTTTTTTTAATGAAAGGGATACCAATTTTCCGAGGAGTGTCAATTTGATTTATCTAATGATTTTGATATAGAAAAATTCATTATTATTTATTAGAATCTAGAAACTTTATACCTTATTTATTCATGCCTTTTTTTTTAAAGTTCTTTCAAACTTTTTTGTTTAATGGATGTAGTTGAAACGATCCAGCAATTACAGTACCCGTCAATATAATAATTTCACAAAGTTTCGATCCCCGCTTCTACACACTTCTAAACCGGAAAACTTTTATAAGCAAGTTTATTAAGAAATTTATGCGTCCTCTTTAAACTTTAAACTCAATTTAGCTAGCGTATAATTTTCATTTTCTCATAAGCTCCCTTTTGCTAGCTCCCTTGGTTATACATGAAAAGCTTGATCAAAAAACCTCCAAGTATAACGACCATTTGGGAACCACGTTTCTCGTTACGAATTCGATATGTGAGCTGAATATTTTATATATTTTACAGGAGTCGCGAGGACAACTACGGATTTATATATATCAGGATCGTACAATCGGTGTGTCTGAACAAGTTTGGTGAGACTATATATTTTATACGTTATACCTGCATGCCAATATTCGTTGACAATTGTTGCATGTGTTTTATCTAAATAAACATTGTTAGCGTAAGCTCGTTGCTCTTTCTCTCTTCTTTTAATGCAATTAAAATTTTACATAATATACTGAATCAAAATGACATTTAATTTTTATTTAATTTTAATGATCGAGTCACGAGTGAAATATTGATTGTTACGTTATTTGATGAGATACACATTAAATTTTATGGAAATTTAATTGCTTACGTTATATAGCAAATCTGATCGTTAATTGAATAGTATTTTCACCATAAGTTACCAATATTCGATCGTAATATAAGAAAGTAAAATAAATGAATAAAAATTTTAAACCACCCGCATTATATTGGGTTACTTTAAAATAAATTTGATGCTATTTTTCAGATATAATTTGGATAAATAAAAAATTTATGAGTATGTGAAAACACACCAGTACAAATATGGTACAAACTACTAAATCATTATAACCAGTATTGCCGTTTTTGTCATTATATAAATTGAACACGTTGTTAAATGCAATCAATCTATCATCATATACATCGTGAAATAAACCCGCAGATTTTTCGTAATTTTTCAACAAAAAAAAGAGAACTTGATAAATTACAAATTTATTTGTTATTTAAAAGTAAAAATTTATCTTAAATATTTATTTTTTACATCGTAACATAATTTTACAGATATCAAATTATTCTTACAACAATTCACATGAACAAATTAACAAACAAAAAATTTCCAACAGTTTTAACCAAAAAAATAATAATGACCAATTAAACTCGAACATTACATAAAACCCAAAATGCAAAATACAATCTCGAAACAGAAAACGTCACAAGAACACCCCATAAATTTTCGATTACAATGTTACAAGTGAAAAAAAAAAAAAAAAGAAAAAGGAAACAAACCTCAGCATCAACAAGACCCTTATATACCGTAGTTTTTCCTTACATAAGCCAGTATAACACACCGCCCGTGAACTACCTTTAAACCGTCCATTTAATGAAGTATCCATGTACACGCGTAATACACTCGATCGGCAAAACACATCTCAAGACACGTGCATACATAAGCCTTCCCCTCCCTCCTCCTCCTCTTTTCTCAATTTCTCCATAAGATCGCTTAACCCAATTCCCTTCTTGGCAATTATACGTCCGGATGATAAAAGCTCAGGCGACGAGAGTTGGACAGTCGAAAATGGTTGAATGGACAGTATAGGGTGGATAAGCATCATGAAAGTATACTACTGTGAGCAAGAGTTCGATTCTTTTTTTTTTCTTCACCTCGTTAGTGATTTCTTTCTTCTCGAGCTGCGATTTTATACTTCGAGTAGTGCAACGAAAAGCGACTAATTGACCGAAAGGGAGATCCAGAAGAGAAAAGCATGAGCAGCAGGTAAAGAGTGTATGTGTGTATATATCTGGTTGAACATCATATCGGCCCTTTCATCGACTTGGCTTTTACATCGTTTTTGTACTACTCGACAGGTACTTTTACTTTGCTTTTTATAACTTGTATACGTTGTATGTACTAGCTAGTGTGTGTTTGTGTGCAAATTGACGGGCCTCTTTTTTTTTTTTACGTAACGAAAAAGAGTCTGAGAGTTTTAATTGTGTAATTCGTAAATGGGGGCTTTATAAAAATGTTCTACTCGGTATCATTCATTTTACATTTCTTTCTTTTTTTTTTTTTTAAACGTGTCGAAGAGATATACTAACATCGTTTTCTGAAGTCTTTCGCGAGAGAGTTGTAAAGCTAATCGTCGCGAAATTTTAATAAAGCTTGACCTACTTTCATTTTTTTTTTGGTATATATACACTTCTCAACCTCGGCATTTAAACATTCAAAAACTTGAAAGCCAACCGATTTTTTAAAAATTGTGTCACCAGTTTTAAATTCTCAAAAATTTTCTGGCAACTACTTTTTATATATGTTATTGCATCAAAAAAAAAAAATAACTACCAAGTATATTGCTATATACCTTCTGTAAATAAAATCCATAACAATAATATATTCGTAAACATCGACCGCAATAATAAATTTGAATGGATTTGAATACATTATTCGTAATAACAGAAATAATAAAAGAAAAAGAAGAAAAAAAAATCAACAACGTGGCAAACAAACGTTGCTTTCATAAAATCGAAAATAATGGTTTTACACAGAGTCATGACAAGCTATGTATATACAACACTCTCAAGAGCGTTATAAATCCATGAAAAATAATCGCTAGACACCGTTTGTTTTATCGTTCGCGTATATATTTTTAAAAGCCCTCTCAGTTTCACGAAGGCAAATGCAAAAAAGAAAGAAAAAAACCGCGAGTAATCAAATATAAATCGATCTTTACTTTATACCGAAGGACCCAATATTCATATTCTGTAAGGACGTTGAAGATCTCAGGGAGGGTAAAAAAAAACAAACAAGCAAGCTCTCTCTCTCTCTATCTCTCTTTTATAATGAGGCCATAATTCTTCGCATTAGCGCTTCTTTCTCACTCGTGATATATATCTCAAATCATCATCAGTGTCAACAGCGGCTTTCGCAGTGTATATATACAATCTGCGGTTTGCAGCTTGTGCACTTACAAATACACACATATAGAGGCCTCTCAATATGTATATAGCTATAGTAGAGTGTGTGTGCATGTGCGCGCAGCTACTGCGCCGATCGTCGTCGCGAGAGAGGAGGAGGAGGAGGAGAAGTGAAGGAGGCAAGCAAGCAAGCTATACTCAGAGCTCTCGGCTCGGCGCACAAGAAGAGAAGGAGGAAACGGTGTCATTGTCAGTGGGTAATCGGGTCAGTAGGCCAGTGGGACACGACGGCCACTTTCGATTTCAGTTGCGCGCGCGTTCGCGAGAGAGAGTGAGAGTGAGAGTGAGAGTGAGTGAGAGAGAGAAACTTTATCGCTCGCGTTAAAACACATCGTGTACCAGACGGTTAGAGAATCAGTGAGAGCAAGAAAGAAAGAGAGAATGAGTGAGTAAAAAATGGCACACGCAACACACATAATAACCGGTGGGCCTGCTTCTTTATCGTGTGGTAGTGGGGCAAATGATGCGTGATGTGTGTCTTGTCCTCGAAGATGTGGAAGTATTGATGATGAGGCAATGTATATATATATATACATATCGATGTCTGGGTAAACCGTCTTCGATGTGTTATTGCTATACCAAGATGCTGGATCTATAAAAGCAAAAAATAAACGAGACGAAAAAAGAAAACGATCTAACGAGGACGTTAGCGAGGTTGATAATATATATGTGATTTGTTCAATCGATTCAATTTGTTAGTTACAAGACGACCTGCTAATTTTTTCCTTGCTATTTTATTTTAAAATGACAGTTGTTATGCTCCGTTTGAAGGATGGTAATGAATATGTTTATACTGTTGACTTTTTTTGGCGAGAAAGTTTGCTCGTTATGGTAAATGATGATCCGCAGTGATATCGGCTGTGTGTGCGTATGTCGTAAGAGAAGGAAAGTAAGAGTAACGAGATGCAAATACGGATTAATTGAATTTTCTTTAAATGGATTTTCTTTTCTTTCTTTCTTTTTATTGTATTTGTATATAGACGATATTGTAATTAGTTTATCAGCTAATTGAAAGGGTATTACGCTAATCGATATTTCTATTGCGTAAGATATACCTATACGTGATTTGCATTAAAGTAAGTTTTAATCCATTTACGAAATAAAAGCATTTTTTTGAGAGTAGCAAGATATATATACATATTTATTTTGTAATGTTGAGGTTGATAAAATTTTGTATCTCGGAAGAAAGCTTAAGTTAAGAACTTTTAAGGAGAGGGAAGACTGATGCAATGCTTAACGAGCCTAGAAAATATTAGATTTCACAAGTTGAAATATAAAAAAAAAAAAAATATGTTAAATATATAGCTGTACGGAAAGTACGCATTTCTGTTTATTGTGGCAACAAAATATTTTTTTCTCACAATACCTACCTTACAGCTTTAAAAATTATTATGAAAATATAATTTTTATTAAAAAAAAAAATAATAATAAAAATTAAAATAGTATAATAATCTACGTATCAAAACATTTAAAATAAAAGTAAAATATTACAACATAACGAATGAGTAATGAAACTTTTACTTAAACATACATTACTTTTTTTTATTTTCAATTGTATACATTACTATCTACATGGATAATTGAAGAAAAAAAAAAGAAAGATAAAAATAAAAATTACTTCATTATTATCATAAAAAAAATCTATAAGCTGTACTAAAATTATACCACAAGTAAAAAAAGAAAACAAACATCCCAATATCGATAACCAACAATGAAAAAAAAAAAAGAATAATTTAAAAAAGAAAAAAAGTGAATTTTAAGCTCCAAACGTTCGATAAAACTTTCAAAAAAAAAAGAAAGAGAAAACATCGTTTGGCGGGAAGAAGAAGAGCCAGCTTTCTGCAGCAGCAGCTATATAATACACAGCAACTAGCCACGGCGCAACAGGGAGAGAGAAAGATAGAGAATCGAGTACTCACAACTTATGTATATATATATACGAGTAATGTAATGTATAAGTAAGAGTGAGTGAGTGAGTGAGAGAGCCCCTACTCGCTCACGGAAAGTAGGACGCGTATTAAAAACCACAGACCGTGGTGCCGTGGCGTCACACGCTGGCGTTCGCGCTCACTCTCACTCTCATTCACTTATATACATACATACATACATACATATATACTCGTTCTCACTTACTCTTTCTCTCTTACAAGAATCGGCCTACTACTACTACAACAACACAGACTCGCAACGATTACCCAATCGAATTCATCATAACTACGCCGCCACCACCACCACCAACACCGCCACGAAATCCCAGACCGCTCGTTATTCATTCCGCTTACTAACGACTCTCGCGCTCCATTCTCGTGCGCACTTTACTATTGCTGCTGTATATATATATATATATATATATATATATATATATATATATATATATATATAAAAGCTGAGTTTGTACAATCGGTCAAAAATTTTTCTGGTCACACTATTTTTGGCCCTTCTATTTTTTTCCCCTTTTTGAATATGGTAAGTTGCGATTATTGGTGTAAGTTCCAAGTGTATATATTCTGCACTTTGCATTACATTGAATAAATTGATTCACTGAAGAGTAGAAGATTGAATTAAGAAAATATTATGAGCTTCTTGGAATATTGTTTTTTATTCACCCTTAATTCGTTATTTAAAAATATTGTTTTTCTAACAAAGAATTTGTTGGAATACACTTAAATTTTCATTGGATTATTACCATACTAAACATTTTATAAATTAAGCTTAATTATATTTAAAATATTTTTATAATATTTTGTAACCACAAGATTAAATTATTATTCAAAGCTCATCGACGTCCTTTCTCATAGAAGCATTATTGTATATAGGATCAAGATACTCTTGATCAACGTGACAGATAAATAGCATTCCTGCCTTTACCATCAAATCAAGAGAACTGTTATTGTAAGGGTAACATATATAGTCATGGTTCAACCCTTTCTCTAAAGTATAAGTAAAGGATCTATTAAACCCTTATTGACTTTAAGGAGGTCAACACATCTAAGCTTGTCCTCCGTCAAAGCATAACTAAATTCCAGGTCTTCCATATAGTGCATAACGTCATCTAAAACAATCCTTTATCTTGGTAATAAGACAAATTAACTATAGACATAACTTGTTGTGAATCCCAAGTTGTTCAAGTGAAAATTTCAAGACAAAGTTTTCTCTCGAATTTGGAAATGACATTTCCCCGGTTCGATGGACCGGTTAATATAGCTGGGGCTGTGGGATTGCTACACCCAAGGGTTGCATTGACAAAAATTCTTAGTCGATATGCAAAACCCCCCTTGCAGTTTTGTCATTCTAAAATGTTTAATCAATTTAAAAATAACCATCGTGAATCAAATTCAACTCAAAAAGATCATACAAATAATAATTATACGATCTACTAGATCTCTCACAGAAATTATTTTTTTTTTTAATTTAACACTCACTCTCATCGCTTAGTACAAGATAGAGAGAGAGAGAGAGAAAGAAAGAAGTCGCTCTTGCTTGCGTCGCGTTTAAACCGCGCGCACATGTTGACGCCGCGAATTTATCGAAGTGGGTCAAGCGATTCAATAACCATCGGTGGCAGCAGCCGTAGTGGTAGTGCTGGTGGTGGTGGTGGTAGCTGTCACCGTTGACGGCGCTCTGCTGTGGTTCTCTGCTCTCCCCTTTTTTTTCCTCTCTTACAACAACGATCGTAGTCTTGTCATGTGTGTGTGTGTGTATGGAATAAGCTCACATAAGGCGCTGCGATCGGTAATGTATATATGTAGCGATATTGGCGGCGCCAAGTATATGCTACTAGTGGAGTATAAGACTGGATAAATGAGGATTGATATATCTACTGTATAAGATGGGGCTACTTATATGATTTTTAAAATATTTATTTTATTATGTAGTATGAGAGTGCGTTCTCGTGCACTCCTGACATAGATAGATAATGCACGTGATGATACTTTCTCGTCTGAGTTCGTGTGGGCTTTCATTGTTTTTAAGTGTACATACGAGATTATTGAGAGGCGCGGGAATATCTGGAGGATGGTTTAAAAATAACTGAGGAGCTTATATGTAGAAAATATATGCAATACATATTGGATTTGTGTATTGTGAGACGAAATATAAAATTAAATGAAGAATTGTAGTGTACCAAAATTTGTACGATATATGGAAGTTTTGATGTCATTGTTGCTTTCATGGGCTATAATACTTTTTGATACCGACTTTATACCGTGGCGCAATCTATCGTTCGAAATGGAAGTTTCATTGTTTAAAAAGTAATACTCGGCGTTTGTTGATATTACAGATTAAGGTTTTACGAATTCGATTACAAATGATTATGAAAAACCATATATGATAATTAGAAATTTACTGGCATAGGCTTATTTTAAAATGATAAGTGCATTTTAAATAAAATTTGTAACCATAAAAATTGATGAAACTTTTTTTTTACGAATAATTTTTGCGATAGTTCGTTATGTTAGCAATATAGGTACATATTGCTGAAAATCAATTGTGTTCTATATAATTGAAAATATAAATATAAATCAATAGCAAACAAACAATAAAATCGATCTGTTTTCCAAAGCGTACAAGTAAACATTTATTATCTTCAAAAGTATCGGTTCGCAAAACTTTCAAAAGTACCATTGATTTTCCAATTATTACTAGAAATTTATACCTTAATATATTTTTAAACTCTACTTATTTTTCCAGCTATTAACAACACCTCGCCATTTTTCACAAAATATATTTCAAAAATCCGTCATCACCAGTAACGTAGAAAGACATACTTTTCTCACACGACACCCGCAAATATTGTAGCTCATCATTTCCGGCTCTAAAGAGAAAAGCACCACGCAGAGAATATCTCAAGTACCAAGTATCTGGCATAAGCGTGTCCAGCTTCATCTTCCTTCTCTCTCCTCTCCTTGCAATTTTTCATCTTTCTATTGTGTAACGACTGACACTGTTGTCCCAACTCTCGCTCCAGGGCGATATCAGGAGTGTATACACCAAGAAAAAAAAAAGAGGGGGTGGGGGGGATACTAGCAGATAAAAGGCACACACAGAGCGCAAAGACAAAGGAGGAGAGCCGGTTAAAATCGATATTTACGAGGGTCGTTTACGATGCGCAAGTAAGCAAGCAAGCAAGCAAGCAAGCAAACGAGGGACACTTTTACGGCTCTCGGACATGCTTTTTCCTCCCGCGCCCGAGCTTGTGCACATAATACTGCTTTATACTGCCCTGCTAGCTTGGACTCCCTTATATATATTTTTTTTGTCGTTTATTCGGACGCGCTTCTGGACCAACGACGGTTGCATAATTCAGTAAGCGAGCTGAGATAGTATATGCTCCTCGGATTACCTGCACAGATTTCTCTTCGTTGCAATTTTTTTTGTTTTTTTTTTTTTTTTTTATTTACTTATTTTGTGCTTGGGTGAGAGAAAATTGCGAGGACGAACTAAAGGGAATTGCCGTTGGGTGAAAGGGATATAAGCTTGAAAGGGTAAACGAGCTTATACAGCAGACGAGAGAAGTGCTTTACTTGGGAGAAACGAGATCTCATAACTTTTGATTATTCTTGTGGTTTTGGACTTGCGAAAGATTGCGACCGGAAATGTATTAAGCTTTCCTGTTTTTTTTTTTACATTTTACTTAGTTTGTAAATCGTAAATAAAATCTATCCAAAAAATAAATTAATTTACTTCATGAAAATTTGTTGAACAGCGAAAGTTTGAAAATATTTTCCTGCTATGTCTGGTACATGAGGGTAGTTGCTTAATAATAAAAGTAGTAAACAGATAAAATTTCAATAAAGGTGAAAGATTTTATCACCTTTTTTATAAAATGAAAATTGATCGTTCGGTATAATAAACGAGTGTTACCGACATGTCGCTACCGTTTTCGCACATACACTCTCCTGTCTGTAACTTGAACCTCACTATCTTCTTTATATACCCAAACATTTTCTCTTTTTCACGCAACAAGATCAAGACCTTTCACGTCAATGCAACTTTTATTGAAACACCAAAAAACAATTTTATATGGCGACATAATAATGGCGAGGTAAGTATATGTAACGAGATACCTTACCGAAACGAAATATTTATCGACGTTAAATAACAAAAAAATCAAAAACTCATTAGACCCGCATTAAGCTCTACCACGTAAGCAAAAGTTTGGCATGCGATAAAAATAAAAAGGAAGGAGAGAAAAAAAAAAGAATTGCTCGTGTCTTGCGCGTGAAAATCGGTATTAAACTGCAATTGAGGTCGCGGCGCTTTTTATATTCTCCCTCAAAAGAGAGAAAGAGAAAAGTGCATAACTTTATTATATATCAAAGAGCCAAGAGTCAAGCTTACCGCCAACCACTACCACCACCACCACCGCTGGTGTGCCGCAGGCTCCGATAGCCTCAAGGATTCAAAAGAATCAGATAAACACACCTTCGCGCGTTCGAGCTCACGTATCAGCCGGTGATTGACGGCCCGATTAAAGCGCAACCTATTTTTGCCCCTCCCTCCTTTTATACCTATACTACTACTACTACTACTACTACTACATCCCTCTTACTCTCTCTGGCGCTAAACGAGTATACTCTTTAGCACATATGGCCGTCTTTTCTTTCTTCTTTTTTTTCTCTTTTCTTCTTTTTTTTTTTTTTTAATTAGAGGCATCGAAAGGCACTTGAGCCATAACTCGAGCGAGCGCTCTTGCTTGTTCTATTCTCATACATATACGATATGTTTGCTTCTTGTAAATAATTCCGTTTAACTTGCCACCACGCCGTCTGTATAGGTAACCTTATTTTTACTCCCCCTTTTTTTTCCATACTTGCCCCATTTGTTTAACACAACATTTAACTCGGCGTCCGCTGAATTCTCTCGTGTGCCTATTTTAAGCCACCGGCTTTAACGCCTTTCTATATAATAATGTCGACGAGTTTGATTACCGTAAGAGAGACTTGAGCGAACAAATGCTCAATTTTATACCGCTTTTGTCTTTATATTCTGTTTGAATTTAATTTAATGGATTAGAAGTTTAATGCACTTTCATGAATTGATTCAAAGGTACACCTTAGGGGTTTATTATTTATTTTCTGTTGTTTTCCAGTGAATGATTAGCAATATTTTGTCTCGATTTTTTTTTTATACTCGACGCATCATTAATACTCTTTGTAAGTTGATACATGATAGTTGTTACAAAATAGCATTGTAAAATATGAATTTTATATTTTTAATATTAATGAACGTTGGTAAATCTTATTACTACAATATTTTATATGCTATCAAGTTAATTAAAAATAAAAAATTATTGTTTCAAAATATGTAAAGCTTGTATATAATTCAAGTCAATTTTTGTTAACAAAGAAATAGAGCCTTCAGAAAAATTATGTATCGACTTTCATTTTTTTGAAAAACAAAAAATATTTAATCTACCACAATTTTGCAACACTGAACAAATTTTACACGCACTTCTCAATTTCACCAAAAATACACGTTTTTTTTTCATTTTATCTCTTTAACGCAAGCTTGCATAAAACAAAAATAATTTCGCACGCTGGTGTCGAGAGATTCGCTATAGAGAAAAGGGGAAAGGGAAAGTGTTCGGTCGCGAGTGTCGTGCCTCGTAAATTCAAATAAATCCTCACATAAGACTTGGGTCGTTTACGACTACTACTGCCCCTACTTTAATGCTTTACCCTTCTCCTTAAGTAATTTCGTTTTTCGTAATCCTTGACAAAGAGCGAACGATTAAGAGATGTTTATACCGATCCTATACGAACTAATATTGTCAATGGGGGTGAAAAAAGGAAACATGTGAAAAAGTGGGTATTTTTTCTTTTAGTTGAATAGTCTATGTCTTAGAATTTTTGGGTATTATTATTTTTAATATGTATTGTATAGGTTTAAATACAAAATTGTAAATTTATATTAAGCTTTTGAAAATGTGTTAAAAGGTTAAAAAAAGTCTATGGTAAATAAAGACTATGTTATTACTGACGATGAGAGGTAACAACTGATCTTTGAAAGAAAAATTGCACGATAGCGTAAATTATTTAACGTCTGCCTTTCTAAGAAACAATTTCAAAATGCTATGGGTAATATTACTACGATTTCACAAAATATCATATGAAAAATTGATTATAGCATAGTTTACTTGCAATTTGAAACTTTTACTATGAATTTATAATTTTAATTTCTTTTATTTTTATAGTTATTTAATAATATATTTTAAGTTTAACATTATACAATTTTTTTTTTACTCTAAAATTATATTCTCTTTATCAACTGTTTACTTAAAATTTGAAGATTACAGCAAAATTGTAATTATAATTTTTAAAAATATTTGTTTATAATGTTATTTTTAAAATAAGTTTAAGAATATGTTTTTCGTATTATTATCTTGAGTAATTTTTTTCTAATTTTCTTATCGTGATAATAAATACTTAGAAGCTTAGACAAATAAATTAAATTTGACAACCGGAAAGCAAATGAAAGCTTCCACACTAACATCAAATAAATACATCTTTCTAACCACTATTATAATAGAATAAATACCTGGAGGAGCACAATAAAAGTCTTTAATTAAAAGATTCTCTTTTTAAATTACATAAAAGATTACAATCACAAGACTTTTCTTATTCAATTTCTTTAATTTACTTAACAAGAAATAGCTGATTGTAATATAATATTATATTGAATTCTACAATTTAAATACCTTCATTATCAGTTAGAATATATAAGATACGTATGTCTTAATTATTGCGTTTAGGAAATTGTTATAAGTATATGTAATTCAAATTTATTAGAGATATAAGGCAATATCTTTTTAATAGAAAATTGCCTGAAAAATCAATTAATTTTTAAAATCATAGGTTCAATCTCCTTTAAGAACCATATAGTGAATGTTTTTATTAGACTTATTAAAAGTTGTTTATGGGAAACTAATTTACGACTTTAAAGTATGCTTGAGAGAAAGAGAGTCTCGATATACTTAAGCCTCCATGGGAAATTCGCAAGAAAAGAGAGAGAGAGAGAAAGATGGGGGACAGTCGTAGTAATGAGTAACCTACATTAGTAGAAACGCAGATAGACAAGTATGGTTATTACGTAAAAATAAAAACTTGGTGTGTGGCGTGAGATAATAACTTCTCGAGGTCGAAATACCTGTATTATTTTTTTTTTATATTTGTGCATAAAGTAAACAATATGCAGTAAAAAGGTACTTTTTCAAGAAAAATACTTAAAGAAGTCTAGTTATCCATTTTTAAAATTTCAATAATGCATGTGAAGTAATTTACAATAAAAAATATTTAATCCTGGACATCTTTCAAACTTCAATAAAGTATAGAGCCCTAAAATTACGTATTCGAATAAATCCAAATATTTCTTGAGAACTCAGCAGAGTTCACTGTCTTTCAAGTCAGCTAATTCCAGACACACTTTTCCAAAAATTTACAGCTTAATGACACGTGCTAAACGGCCTTACGATCCTCCATCCATGTAGCTCAGTGGGTCCAGTGTAGACACACAGCAAACTAAGAAAAAAAAAGAAAGTTCACAGGGGCGTAATTCCGGGTGAAATCTTTCTTTTTCTCTCTCTTTTCCTTTCTTGATGTGTGTGTGTACGCGTGCCTCTTCTCCTCTCCTCTTACCATCCCGAAAATCCCAATATTTACGAGAGGTTCATGTACTGTAGAGTATCTCTATCTCTCTCTTTTACTCGTCCATTAGCCTGCAAAAGCGCAACAAGTGCGCGTTGCTAGCGTAAAACCGGGCTCCTCCCTCTATCTCTCTCTCTCTTTCCTCTTCGCAGGCTCACAACTCGTGCGCACAGCAGGTACGGCTTTCCCTCATCCTCCTCTTATATACTTTCATCCTATGAGGTATACGCTCTTGCGCGTGGTATGGCAAAACTTCTTCCTGACCGCCCGTCGAGAGAGGTTCGTATATATACTCACGTCGGCATCCCCTTGTTCTTCAAATATTTCTTCAATATTGTGACGTCTTAGAGAAGAGATTTTCGCCACGCGCCCTGCACGTGTGCGCGCGCGCTTCTCTTCTGTATGCTCCCTCCTAGCGTTGTTGACGACTAAGACAACAGCGACTGTGAAAAACACTAGAAAAATGACCAGTTTATTTCAAATCGACGGGGGTCTAATGGTGTTTGCGTAAACTCTGCTCTGTAGAACATGTGAAAAAAGAGAGGAAGAGAAGAAGCGAGGGATCAATGGAGACGTTCGTTTTTCACACCGGGGTACCAACGACTTTCTCTATTTTGTCATTTCTTTGCCAACTGGTCTCTATAATTGTTACTTTTTTTTCAATTATACCAGCTGTCTTTTGATTTATGCCGTGTGTCTCTTACAGCTTTGGATTTATATAGAGGATCTATTTCTTTTCAATATTTTTAATTATCACTTTACCTTTTTTTTTTTTGAATGTACAAAAAATAAATGTACTACCTTGAAATGTATATTGAAGATGTACAGGACAGGTTGTAAATTAAAAAGTTGGAATTCTGGAAATTATTATTAGAACAAATTGTTTGTTTGTATGAACCGTCCATAAGCATTCCAAAAATATAAAAAACTAAAGTTTAATTTATAAATATAACCAAGTGCTTAACACACCTTAAAAATAAATAAATAAAAAGGAATGGTTAACCCTTCGAAAATCCTCATCAAAATGTCGAAGCTTCCCGATCATACCCGAGAGTCTAAGCAGCCGCACCCCTGTGATTTTCTCTCAAACACCGACTGTAACAAGGAATATCGGCAACCGGATACACCGATAGACCAACGGCGCCGACTAACTAATACGCCAAAAGCGCGCACGCGCAGCTGGCAAGCCTATATACATATACCCTCCTCCTCTCCACCCACTAAACACCCACCCTCGCATTAAAATGTTCGATTAATCAATCGGTCTTAGTGCGAACCTCTTATGTACCTAAAGGACTTGAATATACATTGCAAAACTAAGACAATTTTCGCATAAGACTGAGCTGCTGCTTACGACCTGCCTTGTCAATTTAATCTTATAAGTGACGGTAAAATTAGAGAAATTGTGTGTTATGGAAATGCAAATTTATTTGGGTTACAACAATTTTTAGTTATTTTATCTAGTTGTTCGAGCGATAAGTTTTGTGTTTTTTTGGAAAATTGTCTGTGCTTCTGATCGTGGCTGAATGTACTTTGAAACCAATTACACTTTATTATGATATGGAGCGATTTATGCATAAAAAATGCACTTGCGCTCAGATACTCAAACAGGCATTTCGAATTATTTGGACTTACTGGAAAAAAAAAACAAGAACTCTAGAATATATTACTAAGAGAAAAAAAAGGAAGAATAATCGGTTAATAAAATTGGTCTCGAATTACTATAAAATTTGTTAACGATTGTTACAAAAAAAAATGTAGTAAGCATTGAAGAAGTACAAATTTTATTAAAGCTTTATCTTATGTCTGATAATTCATTTAAAGTAAGTTCAGTTTTTTTTAAATAATGTCAACAATGTGATATTCTAAATCAATTAGAGTCAAATTCAAAGCATTAACTTTTTTTCTATTCTAGTCTAATTTCATTTTTTTTTTTTTATTATTCTTCAAACACTTAGCATCAAGACCTCAGCTAACAAAGCCGCAAAAAAAACGATAACAAGGAAACAAAAACATATAACTGAACATAAAACCAATATTGAATGTAACGATACACTCAAATAAAGAGAAAAACTGAAAGTAGAAAAAAAAGAACACAAACGAAAATAATAATAGTGCTCTTGTTTGCAGTGGCAGCAAAATAAAAATAAAGGTAAATTTGATAGAGCACAATTTTTCACGTTCAGTCCGAGAACCAAGAGGGTCCTTTATAATTTTTATCGGTTTAAGAAAATACATCAAAAAAAACTTTTTTAAAGAGATAACAGTAGGCCCTCCTTTGCTTAGCGTGGCACTATTATATACAGGTATCCTACTCGAACACTATTGGTTTCTAGCACTAAGAGACGCAGTGAAGATTGGAATCTTGTTAAACAGGAAAGAAAAGCATTGTCTGTATATATGTGCTACCCTAACCTGTCTTTAGCTTGTATCAGCGTCGTTAAAAAATTTCATTTTGAAATTTAGTGATTTCTCCACAGTTTATCTGCCAAAACGAGTTCATTTTCTTCTTTTATTTTTTTCTACAGAATATTTTTACCAAAATCATCTATTATGAATTCTAAGGTGAGTACATTTTATAATTATAAATTTTTCTTTATAACGTCATTATAATTTTTTCCTACAAAATTTAGAAGAGCGATGAAGTAAGACAATCGTCATTGAAAAATCCAATCTACCGTGCAGTCATGAAACGTGATTACAAAGTATTATTGAGTCTGTTAAGCACGGCCAGCTTCGATGAAGTTAATGACAAGAGATTATCAAGTCAGGCCTTGGATCTTTCAGTCTTTCGAGGCGATTATAGGGCTACGGAACTCCTGCTCAATCATGGTGCCATACCTGACTACAACCGCACCCTAAGCTCCTGGTCTCAAAGTACACTTGGCCGAGCGATCCAGAGTAAAAATCGTAAGATAATCAGGCTCCTTATTAATCAAGGATGCGACATGGATGCAACACTTAAGAGCGAATCACGACAGTGGAAATTATGTACCCTTCCCTTCAATCACTGGTCTAAAGTTCTCCAATTTGATAACTTATCCGTAAGTTTTTTTTCGACTAAGTTTATAGATCAATTAAGTTTCTAAATTTTGTGCAAAATAAAGCAAAAATGTTTCTTCTCAGATCTTCCAGTTTCTGATAGAGTGCACTAGTCGACAAATTTGTGACGATAGTTGGAGCCAAACACTGCTGCTGACAGCTTGCCATACAGGCTCTCGTAAAGTAATTCGCTACCTTTTAGACCAGGGTATACCAATAAACGCTCAAGGACCTACCGGTGAGACTGGTGCGTTTTACGCTCTAGCTGGCCGTCATATTGACATCTTTGAGATGTTGGTCAACCGGGGTGCGGATCTTAGACTCAAAAATCGATCTGGTCAAAGTCTTCTGCATGTCGCGGCGTGCGGTACAGATGACGAGATGGTTCGTTATCTGCTCGATCAAGGCCTCGAGGTCAATTTGCGAGATAACTATGACAGTACCCCTTTACACCACGCGGTTTTATCAAGCCTAGAGATAGTTAGGCTGCTAATCGAGCGAGGTGCCGAGCTGAATGCTATTAACAGCGACGGACGCACACCTTTTCATATGATTTTTACTAAAAAAATAATTAACTACCAAATAATTGAATTATTATTGCAACAGAAGAATATTAATCTCAGCATATCAGATAACAATGGAGTTACTATTTTGCATCACGTGACCGGCAATCTCACTTTTGAAATGAGTGAACTTTTTATGGATGTCGTTTATAATCCGAAGGTGGACATCAATGCTAAGGACAAAGAAAATAAGACCCCTCTACATTATTTTCTTGCAAGCAATCGTACTAGTGATTTGATTACGTTACTTGATCTTGGCGCGAATCCTGACGCCCTGCATGCTTATTATGGGGAAACAATTCATCAAAATATTCGCGTTACAGAAATATTAATGTCCCATGCAATAAAACTTTCCACTTTCGGATTCGATCGTAATGCTATCATTGACGTTGTTATAAAAAATTGTGCGTTTCCAATAAAAAAAAAATGGCTTTACCGTAATTTTATTTACTTGAATTGTTCACGAGAAGTCAGCATTATGAAAAAAACTCTGCTAATTGATCAATTGACGTATTACGATTTCCTACACGCCAAAAGGCGTGCTTGCATTGCAATTGTCAAAAAACCTAATATACACATACAGTTTGATTGGAAAAATCATAAATTTTTTATTTATTCACATATGCTATACAGAAAGTATTTATGGGGATTAAAAACATTTACTAAAGTAGAATCCGACGCTATAGCAAACGCAAATGAAAATCTTAATATTATTTTTAATGGTTATATTCCAAATTTGGTTATTCATAACATAAAAAAATATCTAGAGATTGAAGATTTGATGGTTTTGCAAAATTATCTTAATTTTCATGTATAACATACATATAAGAATTAACCTATTAAAGCCTATGCTCAGACCAGCAACAATAAAAAAAAAAAAAAAAAAAAAAAATACAAAAAAAACAAATAAAAAAAAAAACAAAAAAAAAAAAAAAAAAAACAAATTACTGTAACTGCATTTTGATAAAAAAAAATTCCTGTTTTTTGCCAATCGATTCTACAAGTAAAAACGAGAACAAAGTGTAGAATTATTTTTTTCGATCAGAATCTAAGTTTTGTGGCTATTACCTTATAAACATTTGACAATTACAATAGGGTGAAAAAAATATCTTCGATCCATGCTATTGCATAAGTCATATCTTTTTTCAAACACTTAGCATCGAGTCCTCAGCTAAAAAAGACATAAAAAAAAAAAAAACATAAGCGAACAATAAACCCACAAGCTAATACATATAACCAATATAAAGTATAACGATAAACATAATTAAAGAGAAACCGAATATTGAAAAAAAAAAAAAAAAAAAAAAGAACACGGACGCAAATAATAAACTGTGCCTCTTGTTTGCGGCAGCAGCAAAAAAAAAGGTAAACTTGATCGCGAGCAATTTTTCCCGTTTACTACATATCGCTTAGGGCGGAGTAACGAGGAGTGAGCGCATACACAGAGATCGGTGTAACCGCAGGTATAAAAGACGCAAAAAAAAATAAAAAAATAAAACAGATCCAAAGGGGAGGAGAAAAAAAAGAAAGGGTGCCGGAAGAGGTGCTGGTGAATTTCATCAGAGCAGCAGGTTGTCGGGACACAGTCATAGGAACAGGTGCTCGAGAATAGGTTGGCGCTTATGATGGGGCGCGTGAGGAAGAACCTGTTGGCTACACAACGAGTGTCCTTGTGGCCTCGCGCGTTTTTGTCGGCTGTCCGGTTGCGTAACTTTGGCGACAGATGTCACGGGTTGTTATATACTGTATATGCTACTGAAGAGTGTACGAATTGATCGACTGGGTTAGATGAGTCGGTTGGCTTTTGTGTGTGTGAAAAAATGAGATGAGTATGGTGAGCTAGTTGTAGCTGTATGTGTGTAGGGTATGAGTAAGATGTAAGACATAATTTCGTGTACACTACCTTTTGAATGGTAAATAGCGTATGTTTGTGTGTTAAATTTTTTATTAAAAATATTATTTAATAAACCCAATAAATTTTTTATTTTTTTTATGTCATTGAAAAAAAAAAAGTTATCTCAAGTAGGCAAATTCAGCTGGAATATCGAGGGAGAGAAATGGCAACTGTGTTATAAGGGCAGTCCGCAGGGCATTGATCTTATCGCATATTTGTATAGCGATGGCTTAGGGAATGCTAGAAAAAATGGAGATTTTGGGGTGGATTTGGGGGTTTTATAAATATTTTTTATAATGTATGAATAAATATTAAATATTCCTGAAAATAATGTATGCATGCATTATATATTAATCAATACAAACACATTTTTATGAATAATAAATGTGGATAAAAAATGTAATCTTAAATTTTGATAACGATTTATGAATATCAATAATAAAATTTATAAAAATGTGCTTGTAACAAGATAAAACATCAACCCTTGACACTCACTTTTTTTAAAAAATAATTACTTGTACCATTTGAATTTATGCTTTTATTACATATCAAAATATTTAATAAATTGTTACAATTATATTCATTTGCTAAAAAATACAATTTTATGAACTCAAAAATTTGGAAGCACAACTCAACATTTGAGATTACAAGATCTGTTAATAGATGGCAGCACAAGTTTATTATTTTTTTTAATCAAAAAATTTATTTTTAAAATAAATTGTAATTGTTAAAAGTTGATGTAAAATAATTTATAAATCTAAACATGAATGAGAAAATAAAAAGCAAAAATAAAATAAGCCAAAAAAGGAAAACGACGTCAAGGAGACATCAAAATCAGCTTTGCGAATGACTCGGCCGCGTCTTTGCTCCAGCTTCAATAGGCGCTAAAAATTAATTCGAAACGAAATTGACGGCTCTCTCGATTTTTCTTTTACTGTGAATGTTGCTGCAGTAAGCATTATTCTCGATAAGGTTTCCGAGGATTACTTAAGTGATTTAATTCTAACTTCTAATAAAATTTGTGTTTGTTGTCGTATGTAAAAAACTACTTGTTTTGAAGTAAACAATACCTTTCAAAATATTCATTTTTAACTTATTGAATTTTACGTACAAACGATTATATAATAAATTTGATAATAATGGTAATACATGTGTAATACAATCAACCTCTCTTTTTTTATTAAAAAACTTTATTTATTAAAATATTATATTTTTTTTTTTTAAATGTGAAAAGAACATTATAAATAATTTATCATTTAATTTCATAAATATGTTTTATCATAATATTGTTTGGCTTAAGTTTCTTTTTAGTAAAAAAACCGAATTTTTATGACATAAGATAAAAACAATTTTATTTCATTATAAAAGCATTCAGCTTATAAAAATTACAAACAAAAACCGATACCAAGTGGTACTTTCCAAGATATGTAATCGTAAAATGCGATCAACGAAGTTCACACAGTAAACACAAAGTGCAATGGTTTCTTGTGTGTATACCCCGGAACTACACTGACCGCAAAAGTGGCTTTGGCGAAGCATTTTTTTTTTATTCTTTGCGGATCAGCTTACAAACTCGACCAAAGAATGCAAGCTACGTTCTAACAGTATACGTTTGTTCGCATTTTTCATATATCTAAATATCTCAAATTTACCGATATATTCATTCAAACTTGGTGTGTTTACGATTAAAAAATTCAATTGGAATGATAATAATATATCCGTCACATTTTTATACGTAAAAGTAAAATGAAAGTTATTACAGCATTTATAAATATTATGTTACAACTTAAACGTTTTCTTTAATTTTAAAAGCGAGAGCGAGTATATTTAAATTAAAAACAATCGAACAATATTGCATTTAAAGAAATTGTCATTTTTATTATGATACGCGTTATCAAATGATTTAACAATGTAATCAACTACAAATGTATTTTTTTCTCAATGAATACATTTTTTAAAATTTCATTCTTTGGATAGCGATAGATTTATTAATAAAATTTATCATAAATACAATTAAGACCTAAATGAAACTTTAGATTGATTACATAAGTTAAGTTAACCTTATATTATTAACTCAAGCATTTACACTTCTCATATATTTAAGACAGCGAAATAATGTCAAGGACGATTAAAAAACGAGATATTATTGGTACACAAGATATCTTAGAAATGAAAAATGTGAACAAAGTCAAAGTGCATTTATTATCAATAAATTTTGAATTTCCAAAAATTTTTTAATCAGATACATTAATTTCACTTTAAAATATTCACTTTATTTACAAACACTACTTAATTTACTGTACTTAATATAATGCAAGAAGATTACGATTTGCAATCACAATATGTGCATCAAATATTAAAAAAAAAAAAAAAAAATCTTAACACTGGCAAATACCTATAAAACATTTAAAAAATATAATTTGCTGGTGTTTATATTTTTAACAGACATAATTAAAAATATAGTCTTTTATTAAAAATTTATTAAGCAAATATTGCTTTCTTAGAAACTCATAGTCATAAATTATATAAATTGCATAATTTGTCTTAGAAATATTATTATATCTTTTTGAAATTTTTTTTATAATGTTATCTTTTTCAAGTGTTTATTTTACAAATAAAAAGGTTTTTTAGCAAAAAAAAACATTTATTCAAAAACTTTCTATCATCATAAAACTTTATTTTAACTAAATATAAAAAGATGTTGGCAATTTGTCACATTTTAAGTGTCAATATTCAACGTATCAGTGTCAATCGACTTGTCGATTGCACGTATACGTACAAGTAACAATTTGCCGTAGGCTTCATGCGTTTACGGAATGCATTATCAACGGCTTATGTCACATCTGCTGTAATTGAGAAGATATCGGATTTATGCATTTTAAAAATGATTTTTATCGCGTTGAATTTTTTGTCAGCTAGATTAAATTTTATTTTTATATAATTAAATACTAAAATAATATATTAAAATTTAGTTTTATTGATAATAATAATTAATTGTAAGTTCATTTAAAAGAAAATTCATTTAAAATTAAGATTTACAATAAAAACCATTTGAAAATCCAATATACAATCTTTGAATTTAAAGCTTGATAGTAAGGCTTTATTTACAAACACAACATTGCGTCCAAGCTTCGTGACTCATTATATTATCTAAACAAAGTCGATATATATATACACGTTCATTTTGGGCTCCCAGCGCATGTAAAAAGTAGGTGTGTGATCCGGACATTACTTTTTCTCTTGCTTCCTCGTCAGACGTAAATACGCGAGAGAGAGAAAGAGACGCATCGGTGCGCAATCAGATAAGCTAGTCAGCCAGCAGCAACACAAACGCGAATGGATTCGCGCTAATCGTTTTGTCAAATCGGTATTCGAACCTCTTTCATTTTTGGCCGTCAAAAAAAAATTCCTTATCACGTGATGACGCAAGATATTTTGTAATATACACAAGTCAGATCTCGATAATAATTCGTCATTGTCGGTTAAATATTTTTTTCTTTTCTTTATTGTTAATTACTTTCTGTCTATTTAATTATAAGTTACGTTAATCAAACACTTTTTTTTTATAAAGATTGATTAAAAATATATAAGTAATGCCTTGTAGACTTGTTGGCTAATTTTAAAATAAAAAATTGAAAGTATTACAAGTAAAAACCATTTTATATATACCTACTTATATTTAATTTTCAAGATAACCGAATAATTTAGTGTAATTTATAGCAAGCCTGTGATAATTTATCGAATTACATCAGGAATATGTATAAAAGTACCGAGAAAGGTATTGTTTATTTTCAAAATATAAATCCGCTTACTTTTTTTCAATTTTTTTATTCCCGCGCCTTTTCAACAGCAAATAGGCACACACACGTCAAAAGTGATAAGAGAGAATAAGAAAAAAAAGAGAGAGGCCAAATGAATAATTAAATAGCTCGCAAACTAAAACGCGATATTTATCGGCATCGGTTTCGACGTACAAACCTACTTTTAATTTCAGTTTTATCGCCCCCGCCAATGACGTCATGATCTTTTGCATGTATTGCTTGTTAACCGCGATAGAAAAAGCTAGCTTCGCTGGAGTTTAACATCCGGTCTTTTCACTACATAGGAAAAAAAATGTAATCAAAACCAATGAGTCTCATCTCGCGTTAACCCTTGTATCTTTAAATACACGCATGTGCACCAAGAGGCATTTGTAGATTTAGTATAAAAAATGATCCAAGTAGCATAGGCATCAAACTAGAACGGTTATTTTTTCAAAGACGGGAAACTACATACGTGGGTAGTTAAGTAGTAGGAAGCTGCGAAGAATCTTATATGCGTGAGCGTAAAATCGCGAGAGCTACAGCAGCAGCGGGCACGCATCTTTCTGCGGGAAATAGCTAGCGTGCCATGCAACGGCGCCGGATCGTCGAGAGAGTGAATGAGTGTGTATATAGATATAAGTACACGCGCGGGAGGAGGCAAGCCGGCATAATATATCCGAGAGCGAGAGTGACCGAGTCAGTAGGCCAGACCGGCTGCGAGGGAGACAGGAATAATATATATAGTTAACCGGGCGCGCCCGGGCTGTTAACCGCGCGAGAGAGCCACGCCACATATACCTATATATACGAGAGAAAGGGAAAGGGGACATGTATACATATACATATACGCGAATAAATGTGTGTATGTGTGCGATCGAGGCTTTTATACAGATGCAGTTGGGTGAGGGAGGGATAAGGGGGACTCCGGACGCGAATAAAAGAGCGAAAACGCGCGAGCTAAGTTGCGCGCGCTGCTGCTGCACGCGGCTGCGATGCTGATGCAGGAGCAACAGCCGCTGTGTGTTGAGAAGCAAAAAGAAAAAAAAGGAGTCGGAGACCAGGGGGAGACCGGCCAACAAACAAAGAGAGAAAGAAAGAACCGCGCTTCGGGATTAAGTAGTAACAGACGGCCTAAGAGAGAGACAGACGCGACCGAGCAGACAACAAAGCGCAGCGCTTGCTTGCTTATATGCTTGCCAGTCCTCGTGCGTGCGTTTATATATACACAACCATACATACATAACACATGTGAGTGTATGTGTATATAAGGTGATATATACGCATACACGAGTTTGAGAAACTGAAAGAAGAGAAGCGATGATGACGACGACGATGTGTAAAAGAATCGTCGAATGATGAATTTTTGGTGTGTATGAGAATTTTGAGGTTACCTGAGACTATGACGTCTTCACCGGTGCTCGCGTCTGATACCATGTCGATGCTTGATGATGATGATGATGATTGTTGATGTTGCTGTTGAATTTGGGAAGCTAATTCCAAGCCATTAGAACTGACTTCATTCGTATGATTAGTCGTGGTACTGGCTGCTGCTGTAGAACTTTCTGAATCCAAGACTTCGGAGCCCAGAGCACTACTGGAGCTTGTACTACTTAGCGGAGTTGCCATTCTGGTTTCATGTATTCACACCGTAAAAGACCAATGGCTGTATATCCTTTGGGTATACTATTAAAAATATATTGGTCCAGTTTATTTATCACCACCAGGGTGATCACTTGAGTATCTAGATACTTGCAATAATTCTGGACACACTAATACTTTATTTCAAATAAAATTCTTAAAATATCATCCAAGCTCTCTTTTAAAAATATTTAGTTATTGTATGTCTATTGATACAAAGGAACAGTTTTGAAAGTATGGAACTATCCATACGATCAACAACAAAGTCTATCAAAAAAAGTAATGACATATACAAGTAGGAACATCAGTATGATAAAACACTTGACAAGCACATACTCTTTCTTGACAAGACATGCATGCATAATATAAATCTGTTATAAAACAAAACATTGATCTCTTCTTAAGTTTATATAGCTGATGCTTCGTTGCAGGATTGCAAAAAAAAAAGTTGAATCCAAAAGTAAAAATAAATGATAAATACAAAGTGTCTCTTTAGCAGATTATATGTGTCTATATGCAAAACAGGCACGTTCTAGATAGGATGTATATGTATATATATATATATATATATATATATATATATATATATATATATATCTTTCTTCCTCCTTCACAAGTATATACAATAAGCATCAGCAAGAGCAGCAGAATGAAAAAGAGATAGGTGTACATATATCTTCGCAATTGTCGTCTTCTCACTCTTCCCTCTCTATATACCTATACTTACTCGCGCACGCGAGAGTGCGTGTGTTGTATATATATCACCGCCTGACCGTGTCACTCTCGTTTTCACGCGCGATGGTGGAGTAAAAGAGCTGATGCGTATATATATATATATATATATACATAAATGAGAAGCAGCACACACAAACAAACCGGGCTCCCGGGCGAGGCTCTCGCGAACTGTCAGCCACTGTGTGTACGAATATCAATCTTTTCTTCTCCACCTTCTTCCTTCTTCTTATTCTTCTTCTCTCGTAGCTGTATATATTTCTCAGACGAGCGTCCGGCGCGTCGTCATCTTCTTGGTCTTGGTATAATGTTCATAGCAGCGGCGACACCACCGACTGCCAAGGCCTCCCGGGCGCGCGTACTACACACACACAAACATACACGTATGTACAAACAGCACAGCACCCAAGTTTTATATGTCCCAAAAACTGTTCTTATTCTTCTTTATTCTTGAATCTTCGTCGTCCGGCTGATATTTACTGCAGTTGCAAGAGAGGCTAGTTGTTGAATCAATTCAGAAAGAAAAATCTTTGATGTATATCCTTACTTGTGTGTATGTGTGCTTTTCGCACTAGGTGAAGCCGAAAATCGCGAATATGGCACTTCCTTCTCCGGCGCCACTACTGCCGTGGAGAGAAGCCGGTATATATCCCGGCTACGCAGAGAGAGCGAGAACGAGAGAGAGATGAGAAAAAGAAGAGAAGAACGCGCACCGGTCTCTGCCTGTTACTGCTGCTGCTACTTCTACGAATCTTTCTCTTCCTCTCTTTTTCTCTCTTGCTGCATGGACTGCTGCTTTTTTGCGTGATGTTTTTTTTTACATACGCGCGAATATAACACAAATTCACGTACTTATACACGCTATAATACCGGCACTGCCGGCAAAGCAGCTCGCGGCGGAAAGCGAGAGGAAAGAACAAAAAAAAATCGAACAACGCGTTAGACGTAAATGTAGGTCTGTAGGACACTTGCACTTACATGCTGTCGCGGCACTATATATACATACATACAATACACAGTCACGCATAGGGACGTACATATGTGTGTATATGTGTATGTAGGATATGGTTAGTGCGCGCGCGTGCGCCTCCACGCCGATGAGTGTACTATATATATTATCTTTCTTTCTCTCTTACTCCTTTGTACTCGCGGATCTCGTCGCGATACGAAAAACTTATTGCTGCTCCTCGCGGCCTGATGAGAGCTCTTTGGTTTGGCGCTGATGATGATGATGATGATGATGCTGTTGCTGCCTGGTGCTGCCGCCTTAGGCAGTATATATAGAGGAGGCGGGGGTGGACATGGAATACAGAGAATATACAACACACATGGACCCAGTGTGGTGGTCCAGCAACAGCCGGTATTTATTACAAGCGTACTTATAACGTAAGATCCGTCTTTTAGAGACGATACCCGCGGGAATGAACTTGATTGTCCTTGGGCTAGAGAGACAGAACCGCTTGTTTTCCGTCTCAGCCTATGACTAAATATACTGCAGATTCAGTATTATACACTTCCGCGTGGCTGATTATTTATTCTGACCGGCAAATGCCTACATTAGAGGTACACTTGCATTAGATAATACGTTGATGATACTGATCCCTGCAATTTTAATTATTTATACGACAATATTGATTTTTTATTCTTTGAACATAGTGTGGTATTCACATGCTATTGCTCCTGTATTCTATCTCCCAAAATATCAAAGAAACACTTTATGATGAATAATTTTTAAAAATCTTTTGTGTATTTCCATGATACTTATACAATAATTGATAACAGGTGTTTTATATATTAATTGTCAAATTTTTATTAATATAATTGAAAGAAAAAATTATTTCTTTATACTGATGAATATTTTATTATTACAATGTTTAGAAGAAAAAAAAAATTAATTCTGATTTGACGACACAGTCTTTTAATGATTTCAAATAAAAAAAATTTTCTTAAAACTGTGAATGTCATCTCAAGTTCTTCATAATTATCTAATTTTTGCTAAAAATAATAATAAAATTATAAACAATTTAACGTACATCATATAACATCCTAAATAGCAAATCTAGAAATTAAAAACAAAACTTAAAAAGATAAAGAAAAAAATTATCAAAAAAAAAAAATTAAGTCCCACGACCCTGACCGCGACGTCGTTGACGGTCAAGTTCGCGATCTTTCTAGCCATCACCTCCTCTTCCTTCCCTCTTTGCCCTGTTATGTTATATAGCATTCGCTAGAACAGCAGTAGTCGACCCTGATGCGGCGGTTGCCTACTGGCCTGCTGGTATGCTGCATTTTATACTTTCCTTTTTTTACACTCTTACTCTTACTCTCTCCTTCGTCCCTCCTCCTCCTCCTCCACTAGTTCCCCTATTAGCTCTCTCTTCTCTACTCTTGTTCTATGCTATATAATACGCTTGGTATAACATAAGTACAGCAGCTGCGCAGCCGGCTGATCTTTATCGCCGTTACTACTTGCAGTGGAAAGTGAAAATTCAAGCGTCACTTGATGGATTTTCCATATATACTTTTCTACTTATCGAGGCATATGTCTTTAGAATTACTGTTAATTCTTTATTTTCTTTGAAATCCAAAATAATAAAAAGTTGGTCTTAATTTTGATAATTCATCCATATCATCAATTTTAATCAATTTCAAATAATTTTATCCTAAAAATAATTATTCACATAAAACAAAAAGAAGCCGATTAAAATAGGTCAACTTGGCCATTGAATTATACGATGTTATATATACAGGTAGCCAGCAGTTGTAACAAGAAATATGTATCCACGCAGGGGCACAGCTGTCTGTCGAAGTTCACATACGTAAGCGACAATTGCGTAATTTATAATGAGCTATTGGTCGTTCGAATGCACAGCATTAAGCTATATTAATTCCACTTATATACTAAGGCGAACAAGAAAACCATCAGGCGGACAAGTGCGCACCTTTTCTACTGTACCTTTGTACTTGTTGCGTAAACTACTCAGATCGCTGAACTTGGAAACATGTAATTGTCTTTTAATTCATTATTCTTTTTTAGCAGATGGAAAATGCAGCTGTAATTTTAATTATACGGACTTTTGAAAACTTTAGTTTAAAAATGATGAAAATGATTGTATGTAATTGTTATGTAGGGCTTTATGTTTGATAATAAATTTTTATTTAATTTTGATGCTGTCCATTTCTATTAAATAAAAATTCTATTCTAAAGCATTTTTGTTAAATCATCTTTAGTAGTAGTCTTCATGTTATCTTTATTTAATATTGCTGTTTCTTGAACTTTTTCTGCAAATATTATTTTTGTGCTATTCTTTTAAAGTAAATACAAACTAAAAAGGTAAAAATTTATAAAAATAATCTACTTACAAAAATATCTTTTGGTCTTTTACATTTTATTTTTAAACTTTACCTGATTTTAAAAATTGGTTATTGGAAAGGTTAAGGAAAAATTTAACACTTATTTTTAAAATAATTCATTCTAATAAAAAATATTCAGTTTAGTTAACAATAACAGTATAAAATATTTATTTATTATTAGAATAAAGGACCTCTAGGCATCTTAAAAATGTCTCCAAAAACTTTTACAAAAAATATAAAATTTCTTATATAAATTACATGCAAAATATACTTGATGTTTAATCTTATTTAGAGATTTATGTTTTAAAAATTAAAAAATAATTAACTGCCTCCTTGTTTGGCTTCAGCATAAAGATGCCTAGAAATAATCAGTCTTTGGATTTGAGCAGTTCCTTCATAAATTTGATAAATTTTTGCGTCTCTCATTAATTTTTCAACAGGGTATTCACTATTGAAACCAGCTCCACCAAATATCTGTAAAATTAATTTTTTAAATAATTTGTAGAAATCAATTTATTTTCTGTTAAAATAAACCATTAGTGTTTAATTTATACTAACTTGGACGGCGTCGGTTGCGCATTTGTTGGCAACATCAGCGGCGTAACATTTTGCAATACTGGCTAGCTTAGTTCCAGTCGGATCCTTGTTGTCAAGTGCCCAGGCAGCTTTCATCCAAGCAAGTCTTGCAGTTTCAACACCAATTGCCATATCAGAAAGCATGAAAGCTACTGCTTGATGATTGAAAATCGGCGTACCGAATGCTTTTCTTTCCAATGCATACTTTGTAGCTTCATCTAAAGCTCTTTGAGCTAAGCCAACTGCACCACAAGCAACCTTAAGTATACAAATATTACTATTTTAATACATAATTTTTATATTAGACTGACAGTTTTAATTGATAAAATAGTAAAGCATTGTTTTATCAAAGGGAAATAAAATATTTTTTCCATAAATTAAAAAAAAAATGAATTTAATTAAACATTTATATTTACCGCTGGTCTAGTTTTATCAAATGTTCCCATAGCAACTTTAAATCCAGCACCTTCTCCTAATAATACATTTTCTTCTGGAATTCTGACATCTTCAAATGTAATCATACGAGTATCAGATGCTCTTTGGCCCATATTTATTTCCTAAAAAAAATATACTCATGTGAAATAATTCAAAATATGGTAAATATATCTAAACTTATTAAATTAATTAAAAATAAAAATATTACATAAATAGCTTAAGTTAGATGTATTATAAATGATAAAAATATATATTTTATGCTTGTACCTTTCGACCAGGTGTTACACCTTCCCAATCACGTTCAACAACAAAAGCAGTAAAAGCTTTACCTGCTGAAACTGTAGGATCTGGATTAGTTCGTGCTAAAACAAAGTACCAGTTTGCAACACCTCCATTAGTAATCCACATTTTATTTCCATTAAGGATCCACTCCTTGCCCTTCTTTTCTGCTTTGGTTTTAATACCAGCTACATCTGATCCAGCTCCTGGTTCTGTCACACAATATGCCTACATTTTCAAAAAAATGATAAGAAAATAGTTTTAGTTTCTGTCTAATAAATCTTAAATACAGTACAACTTACAGCAACTAAAGGCTCTTCAAGGAGCCTGCCTAAGTATTTCTTATGTTGTGCTTCATTACCAGCTAAAATAACTGGAGTTTGCTGTAAAAAAAAAACAATTATTACATCTGTATTGCTCTAAAAATTTTTATCATTAAAATGTTACATACTGCAAGTCCCGTGGCTTCTAGAGCTGTTTTGATTCCTGTGCATCCATAAGCAATTTCTTCACTAATAAGACAACCGTCAAAAATACCAAGTCCAAGTCCACCTAAAAAATAATTTATGGTAAAATAATTCATTTTTAACATATTTTTCAATATTTTAAAATAAATAGACTATTTAAAAAAATGGGATTTTTATATACCCAAAGATTGTGGAATATGGTGGTTTAAAATTCCTAAATCCCAAGCTTTTTTTACAAGGGGCCATGGGTAATCTCCAGTACGATCATATTCTGCTGCTACTGGTATTATTTCTTCCCTTGCAAATTTTTGGCCAATTTCTTTAAATTGTCTCTGGGTGTCACTGAGAGCTGAAAATAAAAATTAAAATAAAGATAATTCAATTTATTTATTTTTTATAATGATACAAAAAAATATTTTTCCAATATGAAAATTTAATCAAAGTAAAAATAAAAAGCAATCAATTTTTTTAATAAACCAAATACCAGTAAGCAATCTTTAAATCAAATAAATTATATCAATCAAAACCTGATTATACCTTAAAATTTACAGTGCAATCTAGGTTAATTAATCAATCTGATTAATTATTTGTTAAATTCCAATATCAAATAAAAATGATAAGACACTCGCAAAACAAATAGAAAGAAAAAAAAGATTTTAAGTGGAAAAATTATATAATTTTTACCAAATATGTGGTAAAAACATTAAACAGATATTTTTGGATTCCCAGTCTATGCCTAAAAAACTTACTAAAGTCAAGATTGTTAGTCGCAGTTGTCGAGAAGGACTTTTTCGCGTAGCTTTGAAGCAGCGACTTATTGACGATCTGCAAAAACAACAATCAATACGTCAATTCCAAAGTTCAATCAGATAATTTAATTCGGCGGCCATTTAACGGTTCGCAACGCCAACAAGTAGTTATTTGGCCTTGACTCCGAAGTAAAGAATGTAAAAAAAAAGCACAATCAAACTTACCTTTCGGAGCATGTTTGCGAGGATAGAAAGAAAACTTTTGGCAAGAATTGACGATCAGTGGTTTCGAAAGAAGTGTTCTCGAGACGTTAATGACTTGCGCTTTGGCGACGATTAAGCAGATTCAGTTGCTTTAACGAACGCGTCCGACTAACTGTGGATGATGATGATCTGTGCAGCTACTGGTCCCACTCTCCGCCAGGAGATAAAGCGAGAGCCGAGCCTGCTTTAAGTGGAGGAGTGGCTTCTTAGGGTTAGGTTAGGTGTGGAGTTCTGCTCCGTTTTGCCGCAAAAGACTCCGGTTTAGACTGTATGTGTATGTAATTACTTATACTTAAATTTTGTAAAAATAGCACGCCCCTCGAAATTTTCGGAGCAAAGTAGAAAGTTAATCTGGTAAATCTTGAATTGGATTGGTAAGACACCTTAATGTGGAGGTGGTTACATGATTAAGACGTTATTTTTCAAAATAATTGCAAGAATATGAATTACTGACTTATACTTGCCAATTCTTTGTTTCTAAATTTGACATTGTTGGTAATTTTTGTAAAGATCCAGCATTAATAATTATGAAGATTGCTGTCCATCCGTTGACCAACAATCCAACGGCTGCTTGGAATGATCTCATGCAACAACAAAAATATTTTAGAATTAATATGAAAACACCAAATACTGAGATTCCAAGTGATAAGGTAAAATATAAGTTTTGCTTTATTTCTTGGATTTGTCATTTATACTTTTTTTTTTAATAAAAAAATAATGAGAGATATAATATTTAGCTCAGAATTGTTTGCATGAGTGATACGCACTCATTGACTCAATATATTAAATTTGACATTCCTGATGGTGATGTATTTATACATGCAGGAGATTTCACAAAATGTGGAAGTCAACAAGAAGTTCAAGATTTTAATAACTGGATTGGTAATATTTAAAAATCTTATTTTTAAATTCAGTAAAATTAATAACAATCAAAACTCAGTATATAGTATGATAGTAAAACTAACTTTCACTTCTTATAAAATATAACTTTTTTATTGTAATACAAATTTGTTAAATATAGAATCTTCATAATTTTAGGGAACCTTCCTCACAAGCATAAGATAGTAATTGCAGGAAACCATGAACTGAGTTTTGATCCTACATTTACACATCCCTTTTGCATTCATCCCAGTCAAGATAGGCATAAAACAACAGGAACTAGTATATTTGATAGCATACCAACACTGGGAATGTCAAAAGATGTTTTAAATGCAGCCATAAGAACTGATAATGTTAAAGACAAATTAACAAATTGTATTTACTTAGAAGATTCAGAAATCATTATTTCTGGAGTTAAAATTTATGGCACTCCATGGTATGACTCCTTAAATATTTTATACATTTATTTGACATTTATTTTTTCATACATATTTCTATCTTAATTTTTTAAAAATCAGTAAAAATCGATATTTAATCTGAGAAAAAAATCAAAATTCAAGTGTATTATTTTAATAATAAAACGATTAAATGCTTTAAATGTAATTATTTTGTAAATCTTAAAAAAAAATGGTATGAAATAAAACATAAAAGCTGTTAATTATGCACATTTAGATATGTAATTTATATTTTATATTTGTTAATTTATAATAATATAGACTTTTTAAATAATTTATTAAAAAATTTAATTTATTATTAAATATAAAATAAGTAATAAATTAAAAAACTGAATTCTTTTATTACAAAGAAATTGATTGTGACCTTGTTGAAACACAAGATAATGATCTTTGCAATTGATTTTTTACACTTGAGATTTGATCATTCAATCAGAGATGAGTAATTTTTATCTAACATGGATAAACATTTTTTAAATTTACATTGTACTTACGTAAAGTCATTAAAAATGATTTTATTCATAAAATTATTAATTAATATATTCTTATTTAATTAATAAAAAAAATGAATTTAATCCTGAAATTAAAAATTTTTAAATTATATCGATATTGATATAAAAAACAAAATAATACAAATGTAAAAATGGTATTTTTTTATCAAACAAGCAAGTAAAGAGCGATAATTTATGACTGACGATGCAGTTTTTAAATTAATTTTTTTTTTAAAGAAATTTAAAAAAAAATTAACTACGTCTTAATACGTAACTAAATTTTACACTGACTTGTCTATAAACATAATAATTTAATTTTTTAAATTAATTTATTAATGTAATACAATAAAATAAATGCAGATTGTTACAAAAAAAAAAATTTGCATGAAATTATTACATAAGAAATTTAATTTAAATACTGAAATTTCACGTTCACAGGCAGCCAGAATTTTGCAAATGGGCATTTAATTTACCTCGTGGTGAACCATGCTTATCAAAGTGGGATTTGATCCCAGAAGATACGGACGTACTTATAACACATACGCCGCCCGTTGGTCACGGTGATTTATGTTGCAGTGGCGTTCGAGCTGGATGTGTTGAGCTACTGAGTACTGTACAAAATCGGGTGAAACCCAAATACCACGTATTCGGTCATATACACGAAGGTAAAAGGATTATGATAATTAATAGATAACATAAAATTTAATGAAATTTATACCTTTGGTTTACTATTTCTTACAGGCTATGGAATATCGTCAGATGGCAGTATTATATACATAAATGCTTCAACTTGCGATATAAACTATTTGCCAGCCAATCCACCTATAGTATTTGATGTATCTTTACCACCAGGAGTAGAAAAAACATAAATTAGTTTTTGTGATCACAAACTTTTCAGTATTGTAAACAAAAAAAAATGTTAAATTTGATTAGCAATTTTTTAGGAAAACATAAGGCTGCTAGCAATCAAATTGTTTGTCTATTAAAATTTAGCAAAACTCGCACAACAGGGTATAAGTTATGTGAATTGACAAATCAATAAAAATGTCGCGAAGTAGCAGAATATACGAGACATTTTTTATACTATGTGGGATCAAAATTTCAAATGATTCAGTTTTATTTTGTATGTAACTCTTTTGTATTAACAAATGTTATTTTTTTAATTTGTTAAGTACTAAATTTATAAGTGAAACATACATCAAAGTGATATAATAACTAGCTTTAAAATTGATGCATAATTGCAAGAAATGATTTGCAGTTAATATATATTTAGGTATTAATAAATTACGACATTGAACATAACTTGTAGATTTTACAATTAGAGTGTAAAATATAGACTTAATTAATAAATAAAAATAGGAAACATGCATTTATAACGTCAGTTTTTATGATTAAGCAAATTAGTTCACAAATGTACGGTTGGTGGTTAAACAATGTAAGCATTCTAAAGTGCCATTATTTTTTTAATAGCTTTGAATTTATAAAATTACATGAAAATTTGTATTTTAAAACTTTAAACAAAGATCAATAAAAATATTATAATCATTATATGTGTTCTTATCAGTGACTACTACTGTAATCAATTCATTTTAATTTACTCTAATTTAATTACAATTATTTTTACTTATTTATATATTATTTTAAATTACATAATCACATTAACTTAAATAAATAAAAATTTATTAAATTATTGTATACAAGCATTTAAAGTAAAATGAAGTTAAATAGCAGATCTGATTCCTATAAAAACTGAACTTATTAAATAGTATTATATAAATGCAAATCGATCTCTACTTACCATTTTCATATGAATATTTTAATGACAAATTTTTGTTTTTAATAATCAAAAATGCACAATATTTTTTTAAATTACTTTTATAAAAAAGAAAAATTTTTAATGTATCAATACAACGCATGTAGAGGCAAATTTATAACAAAATATTTATGTGTACAGGTAATAACAAATATTGTTCAAAGACAAATATGCAAAAAAAATTGAAATTTAGATTTTTATACAATTTTAGTATGAAAAAATTTTTGTTCAATAAACCAAAGATGTAAACTATGCTAACACTTTCACTGTTATATAATAAAAATCTGAATACAAATCTTGGTTTTAATAAATTGTACTAGTGTGTAATTTTTACTTCACTTTGAATCTAATTTTTTCACTATAATAAAACGAGAAAAATTAAAATATTTTGTGAAAAAACATACGTATTAGAAGTGGTTGTTCTTAAAATTAAAAAGTATTTATAAGTAATAAAAATGTTTACTGTACATTGAAAACTTAATTTTTAATGAAGCTTCACAACTGAGCCACGTCACATTGCAAAAAGCTTATTCTTGCATTGCTTGATTATAATTGTTATACTTTTGTAAAACGTACTCATTTGAAATTTGAACTTTTTATAAAGCACTCTAAGCAAATCAACTAATTTTCTGGTCTTAAATTGAATTTATAATTTAATTAAACAAAGTAATGAAATAGTATAGACAGTGAAAGTGCTGTATTTAACATTTTTTTCAAATTTAAATATTATATAAATGAAGCTGTACTGTAAAACAAGTAATAATCAGTACAGAATTTGTCCAAGTAATTTAAATTATCTCAAACTTGTATTTTACATTTAATATCAAATATTAAGATGTTAAATTTCATCTTTTGTTAATAATTCATATCAAAAAATTTAATAATTTTTTTTATTAATTTTTTAGAAAAAAAAAATTCTTTTTTATTGCAAAGTAGTATCAATAACTTAGTATCAAAAATTCGTGTCTTGAGTTAAAAATATAGTGATTTGCTTTTTCTTTTTTGCTTTAAAAAAAGGAGAACCGTTCAGTACCGCCAATTTTCATTTACCGATTAAATGCAAACTAAACCAAAAAAACGGCCGCAAGGCAGAATAGTACGAAAAAATTATTATAAATCCAGATAAAAAAAAGCTTCCTTTATGAGGAGGCAAAAGTAAAGGAAATTATACTAGTAGTATTCAAATGATTTAAAAAGAAACTTTGTAAAAATAGTTTTTATCGCCGTGCATATATACGATCATAGGCTGTATCGTATACTATGAGATCTACGGATTTGAAAATAAAAGAAACTACGCACATTCGTAATTGCTAACGGCACATATACTAATGCGTGTTATCGGCGGTACGGGTAGATTTTTTTCAGTGAGCCGATTTCTTCTTTATACGACCAAATCAGAGTGGAAGTTGCCGCGAGATATTTCAAGGACAATTCGTGTTAAGATGTCATGGACGTTTCGTATTTAAAGGATAGATCAGACGAGAGCGTCGCTTTTAGGCATCGAAACGTGTCACTCCAGCACTTCCTCCATCTCTCGAGCTTTATCTCTTTTTTTTTTATTTCTTATCCTCCCGCACGTGCTATTCTTATCTGATAGTAGCAATAGATCACTAACTTACAATTATTAAATCTTCTTACGAGGGGGGGCCCATCTAACACGTAACGAAGCTGATCTTAATATGGTACATTGGAAAATAAATATGACACGGATTCGCCATTGTGAGTTCTTCTCACTGCCTCAGCAAACATCATAGAGACGTCGATACACTGCAAAGGTAAATTCAAATGAGTAAAAAAAAGTAAAACCTTTTTAATTAACAATAAAATTTTAAATAATTTCTCACCTGTATTTTGTTGCACTCTTTCATGTGAGCGTCCTGAGGAATGGTATTAGTAACGACAACAGCCTCAAAGCAGGCGTTGTTGATCCTGCTTATAGCCGGTCCACTGAAAATTCCATGAGTGAGAATAGCGTAGACTTTGGTAGCACCGGCCTCGACCAGTTTGTCAGCTGCGTGAACGATGGTACCACAGGTGTCGGCCATATCGTCCACGAGAATAGCCACGCGGTCTTTAACGTCACCAACGAGCACCATACTTGCAACTTCGTTTGCCTTCTTGCGCTCTTTGTGAATCAACGCGAATTCAACGTTTAGTCGGTCGGCTATCGATGTTACTCTGAAAAAATAAATGATCATCATTATTTTAAATTTAATATTGGAATTTGGTTAATAATAACTATTATTAACACTTGATTTTTTACTTATTTTTTTTTATTAACAAGGTTTGTTTTTATTTTAATAAAACAGACAGTTGAATTATGCAATTTGATATCTAATTCGTCATTTATCAGTAACGAGATATTTTCGTAAATATTTTTGATTTGGTGTATAAACCTCGTAAATTTCAAGTTTCATTTAATAACATGATACATATTACATTCATTTTTTGTGTAAAAAAAAACGATTTTAATTTCAAAATAGTTGATAAGTTGTTTTTGAATTACTGTTCAATTGTTGATTATTTTTTTGTTTATTTCAAGTGCTTGTCAATCTTTTCTTTGCAATAAACAAAACAAAAGCAGACGTTATTCAAATGAATTTTTTTCGAAACAAATTGAAATTGATAAGAAAACTGTTTTTCATCGAATACAAAATGAACATAATTTTACATTAAAATAAAAAAAACTTATGATAATTTCATAAAATATCAACATACACTTTCCCAAGAAAATTTTATCTTATCTACAATTTTTATCGTGTATCAATTTCAAGTAATTATATCAAACACTTGTTCCCAAATACTTTTCCAACTTTTTTAAATTGTTATAAAATTTCAACAACAAAACAATTCAATGCCTAACTTTAATTACATCTATTAAACGCAGTAATAAAACAAACCCTTTAATTTTCAAAAAATTAAAAAAAAAAAAAAGAATAGTAATTAAAAACATCAAATTACCTCTTAGCACCACCAGCGTCAGGCGATACAATAGTACTATTTCGCCACTCAGCAATATTTTCCTTAATCCACTTGAGCACAGCGGGCTCGGCGAATAAATTGTCAACGGGAATGTCAAAGAAGCCTTGGATTTGACTGGCATGCAAATCCATGGTGATAATGTGATCAGCTCCAGCAACCGAAAGCATATTGGCCACCAGCTTAGCCGAGATTGGCGCGCGACTCTGAAAAAATGACGCCCACGGAAAACGGCACGTTAGTCAATAGCTAAATTCTGAGCATAAAATTGTTCCCGCTTGGGTTTGTTTTATTAATTTCTTTTTTTTTTAAACTGTATGCTGTCAATAAAGCTACGAGTCCTCGAAGTCCATTTGCAACTGAGAAACTCGGGGCCAGCAGCGGAGGGTTACCTTTGATAAATTTTTAAAAGCCTCGTCGGTTAACGAGACGAGGAAAAAAGGGAAATTTAGAGACGTAAGTACGCGAAGGGTTGCGGATATTTTAAGAGCCTCGCTCTTTATAATAGAGGCGACAAAATATGAATACAATAGTACCTTTGGGCTTTTTTATTTATTTATTTTTTGTCAGGAAAAGTTTTCGCAAAAATTTTGCGAGTTATCAAACAATATATATTTATATATATATACAAGTGTTGCAAATGCACCCCAGTTAAACTCGACAGGAGGCTCGGCAAAGCAATAAATAACTACGAGGTTGATTATTGGAAATGGTATAAAAATATCAGTACATTTTTTAACAGCACATGTATTATTATTTATGTTTAAAATCCAAGTGAAACAAAAGTTGCATGATTCCTTTGATGTAAACTTGAATTTTTAAAACAAGAAATCACTCGGCTGTTGGTGTTTGTAAAAATTTATGACTCTAAATTTTTTTTAAATGACTTAATTGAAAAGAAAATTATATATTTCATTAATTTTTTAAAAATGATTTAAGTATAAGTAATTTAAAGTTTAAGTTTATCGCTAAAAAATGTACTTGAACTTTTATTAAAGAGTAATTTATTTCCATCATTCTGCGCCTCAAGATGAGCTGCAACGTTACAAAAAGCTGAGATAAGTTAATATTTCTTTCTTTCTTTTTTTTGTTGTTGTTAGAATATGCTGAACCAAAAGAAGCTCTATAGAAGTGCTGTTATAAAATCGGTGACAATCAGCAGTTCACTCCTCGCTAAAAAGCATGATCAAAGTGCAATTTTATCAGTAAGTAATCAAGCTTTCCCGAGAGATTAGTTACGCCTTAGACGAGGGAAAAATTTCATTATGGTGCAACGCTTCTTGAAATTTCTCGCGCGATTATACATATATCAATTAATATTTGCTTCAAAGATTGATGCTAATTATACTCTTTTTTTTTAACCAATTAGTGATATAAAATTTTTTCAAGTGAAAAAAAAATTATAATAAATTTTAAATAAATGAAAATTTTTAATAGTCAATCATATAAAAACTTATGTTTCAAAAACCTCATGATGATATTTATTTAAAGAATCATTTATCTAAAGCACAGTCACTGATTTGATTAGTCAACAGTGATAAATAGCGTTAAAAAGTAGATAATTTTTCCCCGCTTAAGCCTCATTTGTAAGTACATTTTAATTGTTATAGGTATAGGTGAGAAATTAGTACTGTGAATTTAGTAGATGAAAACATACACATGTGTAATAAACCCCACATGAAAAGAACATCTTTTTTTTTACGAATCTTTTATGCCGTTCGATTTGAACGACATTATATATAGAAGTGCTATTATATTAATATTTTGCCCTCTCTCATTCAGATATATACTAGTCAATGCGTATTTACCGAATAATCCGCATTTATTTCATGAGGGTATAATAACGTAGTATATGTTGAGCTATGTATAGAGCGAATTAACAGGGGGGGAGAGCCAAGACTGAGTGATTTAGATTTTGTTGTTTTTTGTTAGTCTCCTACCACAAATAGTAGTAACAATAATGATCGGTAATTGCAAGATAATTGTGATAATTGAACGGCCGGAACGAATTAGGAGAGACAAATAAAAAAAAACATTTTTTAAAATACAAATAAACAAAAAGAAAAATTATATGAGAATTGCAAGTCTAAATTGGTCATAAAAGTTATAAATAAACGGCAAACGCTTCACTCGAAAAAATCTCGCCTCTCGTGGCTAAATTTTAATTTTTTGCTTTCATTTTAATACTCACTGTCGACAGGTCGGGAACAAAGTCCTGAAAACACCCAGCCATTCAGAACTTTGTCGATTAAAAATGTACACACATAGTTGGCTTTCGTGATAAACATAATAAGTGTGAACATGTGAGATGTTGATAAATAGATTTTGATAAAGTTTTTTTTTTAGTAAAAATTCATGATCCCGACATACCGATTTGTTAATAAGTTCAATGATTGCGCTTACGTTTTTCAATGTCAACATTCTAATTTTAATGAAATTCAAGTATATGAAAATGTATTATAGGTGTATAAGTCATAATAAATTTTTGTGGAAAAGATAATATTTATACTTTAAAAGATGACATTGTATGGTAAAGACAAATTTTACAGATGAAATAAAATTTTAAGATCTTAAATATTTATATAATTAGATAAAAACAAATCTACCATTAAACTTTATTAATTAGCAAATATAAATATTATTCTTTACTTTTTAATTTACTCGAAAAATTATATTCTGTATTTGATTTTTTGATATTCATGATGATATGATTTGTTACTTGGTTAAATTCACTACATTCTAATGCACGATTTCTGAAATGAAATTTTTTAATTATTTAAAGATTCTAATAGCTTCCCTTCAATAAGCAATATTTTGTGGATTTTTTTTTTTCTATTAATAATTGAATCTTTAAAAAGCTCTGGATATGAAAAATAGTTGAAATTTTGAAAGAATATTTGATTTTAAAACTCATAAGTTCAATAAACCGATTATAGCGCTAAGGTACCCCACGCGATCCTCGACCATGCTTTATTTTCTTGCAATAAATACCAGAAGGCTATCCAGTGATAACCTTATAATGTTGTAAGATGATATTGTCTAGAAATTATGTACGCATCGAACATAAATAATTTTGTAATTTCTTTGATTAAGATTATTTTCTTTGATTATCTAAATGAAAATAATTTTTTTTTATAGAATAATGCAGATGCATTGTTTCCATTAAATTCATGACAAAGCATGCTTATTAATTGAATAGTTTAATTTTATAAAAATTATTTGTATTTGAAATTGTTCTATTTTCACTGTAATGTGATTTTGATTTTAATATGATCATACTTTTAAATTTCCCTTGAATGTAAAGATGACTGTAACAAGCATTGAATTGATGTATTATTTTTTTGATGTGTGCATTCATCTTTGTTATGTATTTTGTAGATTATATTGAATTTTTCCATTTTGTGTTACATCCCCAGGACCAAGCTATTGATTTTTCTTAAAAAAGGACACAAAAAAAGGAGCACCACAAGTTACCCTGAATTTCCACTCGTTTGACTTCATGACAAATTGACTCTTAGATGAGTCTGACTTGTCCCCACCGTCACCTCCCTGCGAAGATGATAACTATAGAAAAATTTGTCACTGTGTTAAGAAACAAAAGTTGTAATTTCATAAATGTTATATTGCTTTAAAGAGCACAGTCTTATGGTCTTGTGCATAAAAAAATTGGGCTGTACTTTGGTAATCACATCTTTTCCTTTACAAAGCTATATTATTTCAACACTGAAAGAGGCTGAAAAGAGAAATTTTGATTAAAAAGCTTTTTACTGCTTGAATTGAATCGAAGGAAGCTTTAGAATTCTCATATAAAATTTATAATACATCAATAAAATATTTGATTCTTTGAAGAATAAAAGTGATTGGCCCAACAGACTGTAAACATTAGCTTGAAGTTGCTTAATAACATGTGTTGGTTTCAATTACATAATATTATACTACTCCATATTGCAAAAGTTGAGCAAGAGTAATGTCATACTATTGGTATACTTGAATTCAGTTAAAAATAGAGTGTACATATGTGCAGCGACATTCACTTTAAAGCAGGTGATTTAATTAAAGAGGCAATGTACCTTGATCTTAAAATTTATAGCATCAAATGCAAATTTTACACTGTAAAATTTCCTTTTCTAGATAACTAATATGATTCTTCTATATTCTAAAATTGATAAACAATATTAAAATCTAGTAAATAAATTTAAAATATTTTTCACCTTTCAAATTATACTAAACAAATTTTTAGTGATCTTAATACACCTTTGATAAATAAATTTATAGCAAAATGTTATATTATGTTTATAGTAAAGAACAATTTCAATTATTATATTTAAAATTATACAATAATTTTTAATGATAAAATAATAAAAATTGAATTACAATTTGCTGCTACCTTCGATTTCATTCTTGAAGTATGCTACCAAGTACCTCAGTTTTAAAATGAAAAAGATATAGATGCAGAGTAATAAATTTGCATTTAAATGATATTTTTATTCAAGAATTTAACAAAAGTTTGAGTGTCTAGTAAATCAAACCTTTTGTTTGAAGTTAAGTTTAAAAAACAATACCTTATCTTTCTTGTCCTGTCGAGCATAAGGGAAACAAGGAATGACTGCAGTTACTCGAGATGCAGATGCAATTTTGCAGGCATTGATCATGATTAACAACTCCATCAGGTTGTCATTGACTTCACCGCAACCACTTTGTACAATATATACATCTTCTCCTCGTACAGACTCGCCAATTTCCACACTATATAAAAATATTTATATAATTAGATAAATTTAACATCAACAGGTATTATTTAAGGATTTATTTATATCATAGCATCTTGCAATTCCTTACTATAGTGAAAGTGATATTTATATAATGAATTTATCAATATAGCTAAACACATACTAATTTTACATCAAAGTATTTTACAATATAAACTTTATGTAATAAAATAAAATAATATTAATAAATATATTTTTATTTTAAAATTATAAATTGAATAATTTTTTTTCAATAGTGCTTTAGAATGAAATATAAATAATTACCAATGTAATTTTAATTGCTATATATAAAATAAAAACAAAGGATTTAAATTACTTGTTTTAATTTATAAAATTATTATATTTATAAATTCAAAAAAATCTGAGATTTTAAGAATTTCAACAAGTTGTTGCTCTATGATATGACTCAAGCTCATGTTTACACCAATGTGTTTATGTCACTGTTATTGATTGCAACATCAATTAAAAAGATTAAAAGCAACATGTACCAAATAGATAAAAATGATGATAGAAGTTAATGTACAGTTAATCTGCTGATTTCCACAATAAAAACAAAATGACATACATGAAGAAACAGCAGATTTCATATCATAACAACAATAATAATAAAAAAATATTCGTTTGTATAAATCAGCAAAAATTTGCAATCATCTATAAGAAGTCTATAAGCATAAGCATAATTTTATATAACGGTAATTAAATCATATACATTTTTTTTTATTCTCTCTCGTCCTTATATTCAATCGAGGTTGGCAAGTTGCATATTAGCTATTAAATCCATTCATCCGCGCGCAAAACATTCGTCTTACGAGAGAGTAAAAGAGAAACGTTGTAAGATCTCAAATTCTCGCACGTCTCAATGATTTATTGCGTTTATTAAATCTCAAATTGCTATGAAGCATATACCTAGTGCCGTCTAATATATATAAGATGTGCCGAAAATTGAGTCTCATACAAAAAAGACAAAAAAGACATCCGCTTGAGCATAAATATCGTCATTCGTATTGGCAACAAAAGTCGGGTATACTCTATTATAAGCAATAGAAAGAAAAGCATCGATCGACATTTCTTAGATTACCGTGTAACCCGCTCGTTGCCCTGGAGAAAATATAACAAAGAATATATGTATAATACACATTAAACCAACCACCCGTTAACCTCTATTCTGGCAAAACACAACTATATCTATTCCCTGGATATCGAATATTTAAACTCTTTCAAATATTTACGTTCACACGCGAGCATCAAGATCACAAAGTTCGCGACATGTAAGCTCCGAGTGTTTAAAACTCCGGTTTAAAAAAATCGGAGTCGTCCATAAAAATAAAAAACAAAACATCAAAAAAGAAGGCAATCTTTGACCACGAGCTACATCTACTTTAAACTATTATTTTGCAGACAAAGAAAGTTACGAAAAATCGGAGCAGAGTCCGTAAAAACTTCGAAATTTCGGAGCATCAACATCGTTGTAATAGCACCAGCTGTCCGGAAGGTCGGATAGCCGGTATCTCCTCGCACGCAACAGCTTTACCTAACGAAGGTGTAGACGAACATAAGTAACAAGTAATTCCAACGAGTAGCGCGCGCGCCTCGTCGGCGGGCTCTCACTCTCGGAAGAGCACGTGGTCCTCGTGCCGCTTTGAGTACATCTCACGACTCACGACCGCTACTTGCAAGTGTAGGTATAAGTATATATAAGCCAGTGACAAGAAGATGAGAAAACGCGTGTGCGATCGATGCCGGCTACCTATGTGTGTATACAAATCCCTTGCCTGTCCGACATAAACATTGGCTGGGAGCACAAGCCCCCGAGGTATATGTTGGAGGTAGAAAGAGATCCGACAAAGAAGAGACAGAGAAGAAGAAGAAGAAGAATGAGAAGGAAGAGGAGAAGAAGAAGATCAAGGGGAAGGCTGGATACTGTGCAAAAACACACACACACAGCGACTTACCATGTTTCGAGGTTGCTGAATTTTTTGGTAACGACCTTGCCGATGTCGATGCCAAGCCTGTCGACGATCCGCTGTGCAAGATCGGGATGCGAGGTGCCGCTGAAGACCTTGATGTTAGGCATTCTGCTTTGTAGGTAGCCGCTCGTGCGGGGCTTCTCCAAGTTTGCGCGTAACAAACTCTTGGCACGCACTGGCTGCGAGACGGGCATCACTGGGTGCCCCCGCCGATGAGAGAGGAGAGAGAGAGAGGCACGACGTCGTGTGTGTTATAGCAGTAGCAGCAGCAGCGCAGCAAAGTGGTGGTGGTGGTGGTGCGGTGGCGGCGGCAACAAACACACACACACGAAACACACAAACACACAATATGTATAAGATATATAATGTATATAACTATATAAGAGTGTAGCACGCGATTGATACACACAAACAAACAGGCTGGCTCAACTACTCGTCAATGTTCAAGAGCGGGGACGGACGGACCCCGCAGTAGCGCAGGCAAGGAACGCGCGCGAGAGCGCAGCAAAACCCGCCCCCGAGAACTACTATTTTACGAAGGGCAAGAGGGGGAGGCTGCAAGAAAGTATATAGACGAAGAGGAAGAAGTCTATGATGATATATGCGATGCTGCTTGTGTGCAGCAGCAAGTAAAACCTGCGCGCGCGCCGACTTTGTTTTAGCCAATGGCAATATTTTATATATATGTATTTTACCAACGGATGTTACGTCGTTTTTCGCCTGTCGTTTATATTACCCAAGTATAGCAAAAATTAAATGCACCTTTTTGCCTTATTTCCTTCCTCCTCTCCTTTATTCTTTTATTTTTTGCGAAAATCGGCGGGTTTTAAAGCGCGCGAAAATAAATTATTGCGCGCGCGCAAAGATGTATTACGGAAGACAAGAACTACACTGTATGTGTGGTAACAGAAAAACCACACGCGATGCCGGATATTAATATTATATTGATAACATGTATAAGCGATGGGATTAATTTACTTTTTGATATTACTTGATGTGCGAGATTGGGATCAGATTATGATATGAGGGTATTTAAACTTTGTTTATATAGTATTGGAACGTTTATTTAATTTATTGTTTACGGGCTGGGAGATTGTAAGAAATCGATAAGTTTTAACAATAGTACTATTTACTTAATTTTAATTGTTTTTTAGATATCAGCACAAAAAATTTAAATTAAATGTTCAATATATTTTAGTTATCTTGAATAAAATGTATTTAGTTGTAATGTATCATTTTTATTGTATTTCTTCAAGTTTCTTTTTAATAAAAATTATTATTACAATATTAAATCAAAATTTATGACTGTACATTTTACTTAAACTTTCTCTTTCTTACAAACGGAAAAATGAAAGTTTTTAAGATATATTCATTATGTGTCACCCTTGAAACTGAAGTATACTAAATTCTTTAGAAAACTTCATCCTCTTTGGAATTAGATATATTACAGTTTGGTATCCAAGGTAGCTTGCCTACCTGCTTTTGCTAACTGTACTGTACACTTCAATGGAAAAATACAACTTTTGGAGTTTTCAAAATTATTTCATCAGCAAAATAAAAACAAAATAAAGAAAAATATATCAAATAAATTTGCATAAAAAATAATTAAAAAAAAAAATAAATAAAATTAAAGTTCATGTAAAACATCTCAATAAAGCAGAACAACTGTTCACTAAATAAGACAATATTATTAAAATCAATCAAATGCACATATATTAACATATGAAAAAAATTAATTATAATGCACATCAGCAGCAGTCAAATGCACTCATTTTCAAATAAATAAAAAGAAACAAAAAAAAATAAACTCCAGACCTTATTTAAATACTTGTATATCATCATAAGTTGTTACCACCCACCGACTTTTGAATCGCTTTCATTCAAGATATTAAAATTTCGTAACGCAAGACAAGATAATAAAAAAAAAATCGTCTTTGAAATCCTGTCATTGATACGCAACAGTAGAAAAAAAAAAAAAAGTATTCGCATCGATAAACAGATATATCGAACATCAGTACCCATATAAAGTATAAAATAGTTGTATCATCGACGTATTACATCCATCACCAAATTTTTTGTTTCATCATAGGTATATATAAAACCGCGCGAGCACATACATACATATATCTACGCCGATCCTCTTGCCTTCTCGTATTATAAAACCGACCCCCACGAAGATGTTATTTCTTTCCTTCTCTCATCTTAAACACTAGTGTATGTACAATTTACTGCTGCGTTGTTACTTTTCCTTATCAGCGCGGAAATTTTGTATGTTTACCTTCCTCTTTCATTCCTCTTGTTCTCTCGACATCAAGCTGCGTCTTTAGTAAAATATGATCTTTTTTTCTCGTAATTTAACTTTAGACAATGATGATTAGAAATTTGAAATTTTATTTTATTTTATTTATGAAATTTGTTTTAATTTTGCTGTTATTATTTATTTTATTGATTTAAATTATAAATCAACCAATGAATTAAAGGTTATAAATAATTTTTAAAATTAATGACAAACGAATAAATAATTTTAAATTTTAAATAATGATTTTGAAACATTATTCAACAGATTATTTAAGTTGTGCTGATACTGATTTTTTTTAAGTGACATAGTTTATGTATACGTTAACTCAAGGAAAAACACTTTACATTTATCGCAACTTATGCGCAACAACATATAGAATAGAAGCGTAGAGAATTTAGCTGCAACAGATGTAAAATGTAAAATGCCTTTTAATCCTTAATCAAACTGTCAATAAACCAACTAAACTCCAAAAGCTCCAAAATTATATATTTTTTCTTTTAAAATCAATGAATTCTAAAATAAACCGATCAAATCAATAATCAATATCTATATTTAAAGGACTCCTACCATAATATCATGTTAACCGCGTATATAATCAAACTCACAGTGTATATTTCCCAATAAAAATCCGAGTCAGCTGTTTCCGAGCGTTATACCTCGCTTACGACGCAATATATACCTATATACATTTACCAGTGGAATTCCGCGTGCGGAAATAAATTCTTTGCTTATATATAAGTATACGTATAATCGCACGTTCTTCTCTTGCGCGCGCGCAAAATCCACACCGCACTGCTGCACACGTGCAGCTAAATATCGTCTTTTCTGTATAGCTATATAATAATAAAGCCTGCTATACTTATTACTGCAGCCCATTATAGCCTCACACTATATATACCTATACACACACACAATAAAGGGCTCTTCTTTCTTTCTCTCTCAAAATTTATGTACCTTGCACCTGTCGCATTGCACATACGCATATATACCTAAGCGAATTTCAAATTGCTCCGTTTTACTATTTTTTATATACTTACACACACATGAAAAAATTGTAGCAGCAATTACTACTACTGCAGCAGGTCTGGCTGCAGCTGAGCGAGTGGCTCACCGTTGCTGACAACAGCGCACAAACTACAATAACCAACAAGCGCGCCGTCGTCGCGTATACCTATAGTATGTATTCGAGGATATGCGCGATGATGACAGTGCGCGCTGCAGAGTTCTGATCTTCTGATATACAGACAATCCGCGCCCCCGCACACCATATACAAAACACATATATATTACTGTTGTTATTGTTGTTCCTGCTGCTTCTGTTGTTGTTGTTGTTATTGTTGCTATCCTTCTCTCCTTGCGCGTCTCGCGAGAGGGAGAGAGAGAGGAGAGGAGGAGGGTTGCAGAGGAGCTGCTCCGTGGGCCGCAGGTTCGCGCGAGAAGAGCAAAGCAAAGCAGCCCCTCCGCCCGCGTGCAGTTTGCCCTGTGTGTGTCTGTGTCTGTGTCTGTGTGTATGTGCTAATATAGGGACCAGACATATCTTTTGGGACCAGCGGAAGCTGCTGTCCGTTGTCGTTGCCTTCCTTGGCTTCGGAGGACCTGCTGCTGCTGCTGCAGTTCCTGCAGCAACGAGTCGTAGGTTGCTTTAACGTAATTAAACGGGGCAGCCATGGCGACGAACATTGCGGCCCAGCGGATCAAACGCGAGTTCAAAGAGGTTATAAAGAGCGAGGAGGTGAGTTTATGAGAAAAACGGAGCGCGCGAATTAAAAGGGATAATTCTGCTGATGAATTTAGGAAATTTAAAGACATAAGATGCTCTGTGTACTTTAAGTTGCGTAATATACGATCTATGGGGTATGGAAAGAATTAGAGTTTAGGGGGGAGTTTGATGCCTGCACCAGGTGGCCGCGAGAGAGATATGGCTTTTGTTCTTTTGTCTTCTCTCTTTTCTTTGTGCTCCGGGATTATTGTGTGTGCTGCTGGCGTCCTACCAATTTCTGGTACAATTTTTAAGCTGCTTACTAGCCATAACAATGACTTGCATTTGCAAGTGATATTCTGAGATTTATATTGTATACAACTGCTACATGATTATCCTTAACTAACAATATGATTTGATTATTCACTTTTTTAATTGAGAAAAATTAGGTCCTGTATTATTTTTGATAAAGAAATATGTAGTATAACTTCAAAATTCTGTATTTTGCTAGCTGTCAGATAAACTGTTTATTAATGATACGTTATGACTTTGTTGTTATCTTAGTAGTATATTTTGTTTAATTAATAGTATATCTAACTTTTGAGTTTTCTATAAAAACATTAACATTTTACTATAAACAAGCTTTTGTAATATAAGAGAAGTATAAGATACATCCAATCAAACTTGAAGAAATGTCAATATGAATGATTATTTTTTATTACATTATTAAATTTATGAATACTTAAAATACTTACACTTTTTCTTATTCATGTCTTCCGCTGCTTCTTCAAATCCTCTGTCTTGGTTAAAATCTTCAGAAGTATCAAACTTACTCATAATGTACTCTTCGTGTACTCTCTTGTATCAGCTGCAAATTAGTAGGAGTGTCTAACAGTGACGCATATACATTATCTGCATCTGTACTTTTTTTATAAAAAATTTAAATAAGATGTCAAGGGTTATATTGTTATCTTTAGCAATGATGAAACCATATTTTTATTGCAAATCAATACTTGTAGTTTTGTAAATTTATATCTTGTTTCTTAATCGTGAGGTAGTTTTTTATCTGTATGGAAAATCTTTATACTTTTTTTAAAATTTGTTGACTTTAAATGAACTTTAATTAATATATTGTATTATTTAAATTATATAAATATATACAAACAAAAGTTTTTATTTTGACAGTTTTAAAATAACAATTAGGATTTGAAAATTTATAAAACATTCTCAAATATCTAGCTGCAGTAAGAGTTTGATAAAATTTGAAAAAATGTTCAATGTATAATTATAAGGAACATATTAAGTTACATTTATATAATTTTTCAGGTTGCACAGTGTTCAATAAAAGTAGAACTTGTTAATGACAGTTGTGTTGAGCTCAAAGGTGAAATTGCTGGACCACCGGATACTCCTTATGAAGGAGGAAATTTCGTTCTTGAAATCAAAATTCCAGAAACTTATCCTTTTAACCCACCAAAAGTATGTTGAATTTTTATTATTTACTTCATACATTTGTATATATACTAACTAAAAATTGTATTTCAGGTTCGTTTTATAACAAAAATATGGCATCCTAACATATCTTCAGTAACCGGAGCAATTTGTTTAGACATACTAAAGGACCAATGGTACATTTGCGTTAAATTTCTTGCTTTGATGATAAAAAGAGATGAGAAGTATCACATGTTTTAACAAAAATTTATCAAAAATTTGAAATAATATGTTTATTATTTTATGAATCTAGATCATTTATAAAACAAAAAGTATTTTTGAAACATTGACTGTTTTAAAGCAATTATAGATACATGTAGCATGTGAAACTACTCTAAGGAATTCAAAGCAAATTTACATTTGAAATTCATTACCTTTCCTGCATAATAAATAATACAACACTTTTTACTATCTCTTTGAATTATACAGGGCTGCGGCGATGACTTTGCGAACCGTTTTACTATCTTTACAAGCTCTCCTGTCGGCGGCCGAACCTGACGATCCACAGGACGCAGTTGTAGCAAAACAGTACAAAGAACAGCCAGAAATGTTTCGCCAAACAGCCAAGCATTGGACATCTGTGTATGCTGGAGGTAAATTTTTATCTTAAAAAAAATTAAAAGATATAAAAGCAAAATGTTTTATAAATGCTTAAGTAAAAAGTTTAGAAATGAGAAAGTCAATCAGAATAATTTGAAATTTGACAGGACCATCAAAAATGCCGGAATTGGATGAGAAAATTAGACGTCTAACCGATATGGGCGTGGAGGAGCACAACGCGCGAGTCGCACTGTCGTCCTACAACTGGGACTTGGAGCGTGCCACAGAGCAACTCTTCAGTTAGTGATGACTGGAGAGCCGTAAGCTTCAGCCAACATGCCCGTCATTACCCGTCTCACAACTCGAAATACACCTTTGCTCATAACTATCGCACTGGAAAGTCGTCTTTCTCGTCATCATAGCTCCAAAATTCCGATTATTAAAATCCTTTATTGTGCGCGCTATGACAATATTGCAACGAGATGCTTTTGGACGATTGATCGATTAGCTGGTCGTTGTCGTTGGTCGATAGTTTAATTTATTTTGTAAAATATGCGAAAGAGTAGAAGAAATCTGGGGAAGGGGTGGGCCAAGTGCGAATCCAGAGTCCGGTACGAAAATTCGAGGTCGGTATCGTACTTTAAAAACAGTCGATAAAACTTTGGCGAGTCATTGACGATCTCGCTCACAATTGTATAGAACAAGTTCACAAAAAAAGTGCTAAGCTTGAGAGCAATTTTTTGTAAACTTCTTATTGTTTTTCCATTTATAATATCATACACTGTAACTTTGTATATGTGATATTGATTTAGTTGCCAGATGGTCTGGTCTGTTTTTAAAGGAAGTATTTATAATAAAAACTGCCTTTTGGTTAAAAAATATCTTTTTTTTTTACTTTTTTGTTAAAATTTCATTTTTTAAATTACATTTATTCAGTTATTCTTTTGAGGTAAATAGATCAGAAAATTATGAATGTAAAATATCAGTTAAGAGTTGAATCTAATTTATAAAGTGATTAAAATATTAATTAAGAAATTTAAGAAAATATACTTTTATACTATTTACTTTTTTATTTATAAACCACTGCTTTATGATAATTTAATAATGAATTTGAAAATAACTTTTTTTCTATTGATAACTTCCATTACTGTAAAAAATATGAAATTAATCTGTTCTCATGAACCTCATTTGAATGTTGGAAAATTCACGTTTACTTAGATCTGAACTGTACATTGATGTAGAAGATTTATTTAAACATAGATGACATCTGTAAAAAGAACTATACGCTTTAACGTTATATAGTTGATATTTGAATTTTGTACATTCTTTGGTGTTGGGTTACACACGTTGATGAATGAACGAAGCTCGTCTGAAAATAAATTATGTACACTCACATGCAACTACCGGAATTACAAAGAGAAAAAACGTACACCTTCGTGTAAACGGATGGTTTACATTCCAAGCTCGAAAACGACGTTGCATTTATCCAATGGCATCATAAGACGTAATATTACTGATTCAAACTTTCACGATGGATTTCTACAAGAATATGCCCATAAAGTATAAATGTGACTGAAAAAAATTTCACATGAAAGTTATTCTGAATAATGTTAGGACCAAATTTTATGAAGCATAAAATGCAATAAAGGATTTGTTTTTCACTTAAATGTATTTTAAATTTTAGTATAAAATTTTATATTGTTTTTTGTTAATTTTTGTATTTGTTGTTTACTCTTAGTGTTTAAATTTATGCTAATCACTTGCTCTGTGAAATCTTTTTCAGAATTATCATTTATAAATTATACTTGTATATTAAGTTAAACTACAAATTTCGATTTGATATATGAAACGTCGTCACGCGATGCTTTCTTTATAACTAAATTGAAAAAGACATCTGTAAGCTTGAAGATTTTCAATGTAAATTATTTAAAATAATAAAATGAATTCTTTTTCAACACAGTATATTTTTATTTATCAAACTATCAGTCTTGTACTACAAAAAAAATATATATTTTTTTTCAAACTATCATGGACTTAAAAAATGTATAAGAATGTATTGTACAGCTTTTAAAGGTTCATAAGTACAAAAAATAGCCAATTTTGACTTTCTAATTAATTAATATCTTTCAAGATTGAACATTCTCTCATATCAATAATGAGTGAAAAAAAAGTTTTCAACAACAAAAATTTAGTTTATAAATAATAAATATACTCTATACTTATAAACTTTAATTATTTATAAACTAGAATTAATACATATATACATTTTTTTTAATCGCTGAATTTTATCATATTTGACTCAATTATTTAATTGCAGAATTTACAATGTACATGTTTTATAATTGACTTTAAACACTTCTTTCTTTAAGTTGATACAAGTGAAGCTTCTTTGCAGTCAAAATGGCTTGAAACGTTTGGTTATAGTCAAAAGCACACATGTCAACCACAGATTCAGAAATTGGCAGAGAATAAGTTTGTTGACCAGTAGACACACTCCATGCCACAATACTTTTCAAATTTTCGTTATGAGCAATCACCATTGTATCATTTGGCAAGTTCATGTAGCAAGGTCTTGAGAGCAATTTTTGTGTATTTCCAGCACTAAATGAATGCACACTATTAAATTTTATTTCACTGTCATTTTTTTCCAATGTGCATACAATATGTCGCACAGTTGGATTTTTTGGACTTGCGCGACACGATAGCAATACATGATTGTCTTTCTCGTTATATCTTAAAGAAATGAAGGGCCCTTCAATATTTATTTTGTTACCTATGTAATTACCTTCCTTAAAACTGTATGCATAACAAGAGTTTAACTGGCATACTAAATAACCACCAGCACGAAAAGCTGAACTTGATGTTGGAACTGATGCAAGGGATACCACTGGAGACCTATAATAAATAATTTAAGTCTTAATAAACTAATTTATCATCGAAATCACTTAATAGATTTAGTAGTATAATTAGATTAGATATTGTATTATTATGATCAGAAAGTTTATATGCATTATTAATAATTTATTAATCAAACATTTAAAAGGAGAAATAAAATATAATTAATTTAGACTCTTTTCTATCAGAAAAAAAACCAAAATAATAAATAAAAATTAGTTGAATTTAAAAATTTTTAATTATCTTACCTGTCTTCTGTGTTTTCTTTAGTTGAAATACTTGCTTGTAAATATCTAATGTCATATTCACTGACATTACCCTTTGCACCTCCAACAAAAAATGTTTGGGGATTATAATTTGCCCAGGAACAACTCCATAAATTGGTTTCTTCTTGATAACTGTGAGTTAAGGCATTAGTTCTAATATCAGTTAGAACAACTTTTTTATCAAATCCAACACTTAGAAGATAGTTAGGATGATTTTCTTGGAATGCCATATCTCTTATAGGTCCACTGTGAATATTTACATTTGTGGAAGATGAGGCTGTAGTCATGAATACACTACTTATGCTAGGACCAGATGAAACAACCAAAGTCTTATTCCATGGATTATAAGCCATAACTCTACAGTTACCATTATTGCATATGTCAAAAATTTTGCTTCTTTTCAAAAACACATTATCATACTGCACACTAAAATTGTTACTTTCAGCTGACAGCGACTTAACTTTTTTTTCCAATTCATATACATATTGCTTTAAATTACTCAACTCTTGTTTGTAGAGCACCTCTTTAGAAGAATAGCGATTTAACTCTTGTTCTACAAATTTTTGTTTATCAATAGCTTCTTTTAATTCCTTTTCTAATTTTTCTTTTTCAACAGTGTCAATGCATACCAATCTTCTGGCATAAAGTACTCGTATATCCCTCTTGGATGCTTTTGTTTTACATTCTGGACAATTTTTTCCATTGTTACCTTGACTCCTGCTTAGCCACTCGGTAATGCAGCTTAACCCAAACAAATGGCCACATTTTAAAGAGCAAAGCCTGTGATCTCCTGCATTAGTCCAAGAATCCAAGCATATAGGACATTTTTGATCATCATCTGATGAATCATCCATAGTACAATAAGCTGGCTTTTCCCCTGGTATATCCAGTTTAATTTTCTTTTGAGCTGCATCAAAAAATTATTAAAAATAAATATATCAACAAGAATAGCTAAAAAATTCTTATGCAAAAATTTAAAGTCAATTAAACTTACATTGAACAATAACTTCCTCCTCAAATGCATGTTCAGGCAGGTTTTGTTGTTGGTCTGGATTATTAGCATCCCCAGTGGTAGATCTAGACTCACTTTCATTGCTGTTCTCATCACCTTCATTTTCATTGGCCTCGTCCCCACTATTATCATCATTTCCTTCATCGACTTCATCGTCGTCAGGATCATTGTCGTCCGCGTTCATGCTATAACTGCTACGTTCGTCGTCGTCTTCGTCGCTAAGCTCTCCTCCCGCCAATTCCTCAAAGTTCATCACCTCATCAACATCACTGTCGTACTCGTAATCCGGGTCGTCGTAGTCATAGAATTCACTTTCATTAGCGGTATCTTCACCATCCTCATCCTCTTCGTCGTCTTCCCCGTCAGATTCACCGTCTTCGTTGTTACTACCTTCGCTAAGTTCACCCTCACCTTCTTCTTCGTTCATGCTACTACTGAGTGGCACAGAAAATAGCTGATGATAGACATCGAGCAAAAATAATTCTTCGAAATCTAAAATAATAAACACGTATACCTTTACTACATATAATTACGTTGTTCTGGGTCCAGGAGGAGAGAGCTTTATTGGGATCAATCAAGGTTAGGAGAGAAGATCGCGCGTGGACCTGGCACGTAAACAACATATATACATAGTGAGTATAGACATATAGAGGGGTTAAGGAGGAGCGGAAGGGAGAAGATATATATGTATACGCAGAGACGCCGGAAACGTTTAGTTATGCACTTACCATCGTCCATTTTACGAGACGCTATGTCCCGGACCCATTAAACCGTTTTTTTTTTAAAGACGATGTTCTAATAGCTGGAAACGATAACGAACTTTTAATACGAAGATGACGACGTAGGAGCCATTACCTCGCGACGCATCGACTAGATGCGCGCAAATGGCCCGGACCCCGGACCTTTAAAGAATGGCAAGAGAATGAAGAAGTGGCCGTTATCGTTATGAAAGTAGTCACAATGTGACCGTTCTCTCTCTCTCTCTCTTCTTCACTCTCTCGCTCTCGTTATAATATGCAGCCTTTACGATTATAATAATTGTATCTTGTATGTAGGTACTATGTATATGCGGGTTCTGAAAAAAGAAAGACTGAGGATCTAATTTGGCATAAGTAACAATAATAACGCGTGCGAGAGCGAGGGACCCTGTCAATCAAATTAGTCGCATATTTTGCGCTAATAGATATAGATATAATATAATATTTTTCATTTTACATAATCATATAAAACAATATCGATTCTTATTTATTTTCAAATTTAAATCATTTCAAAGCTTGAATTTTAATTTGAAAAAAAAAACAAGTTTTAAAGTTTAAAAAATTGCAATAAGTACTTTGCATTTTTATTTATGAATATTTTCTTTTCGCTCAGTGTAAATAGTAAAAAAGAGAGAATGGGGAAGATAGTGCGGTAACTACGGCCAAATGTACCTATTAGTATTTCTAGTCCTACTTGCTTTAAAATAATTGTTTTAGCGATGTATTTTAAGATCATTATATTAATAAAATCTTTGCGTCCGCCGATTGTGAGGCGTATACCTTGACGATTGTGTGTGTACATATACGTACCTGGGAGTTAATAATGCACTTTTTAAGCGCATTTAATTTGATTTTTTTCTATTGCTTTTCTTCTTTTTTTACAAGTAAATATTTAAAATAATGAAACATTAAATTTTTATTTGTGAGCGATCAATACATATATATATATATTTTAAATTCAATACATATATATATATATTTTAAATTTCTTTTCAAGTAACTAAAAATTGAACTTGACCCTTCGTAAAAACATTTTATTTATTATGAAAGAATAAACTTTTATTACAAATGTTTATATCTATTCAACACAAATCAATAAACTTTCATTCAACACACAAAATATTTACACAGAGATAAATTGCATTAGGAAAATGAAAATGAAAGCATTGCAATTTAATTTTTTACAAATTCAAAGTGGAATGTGCTATAAGTAAACAAAATTTTAAACATTTTCAATTCAAAACATAAGTTAATTAAACATTTTTTTAATGTTTCATTAGCTATGGTTTTATCACAACTGTAGATATGAAAGAGTATTTGTATAAAAGTTTATTAAGAAACTCCACAAAGATTGTACTTCCACATATAAACGCAATTCTTTATATTATCTAGGTGAAAAAGTTTGTTCATTGTGTTGCTTTGCGATTTAATAATAAATCATACACTTCAACACACTTATGTAGATTGGAGGCAAAGATTTTATGCTTGCCCACTGAGTAAAAATGTAATTTTTTTATTACAAACACAACGCATTGTACGTCCTATTATTTGTCTTGTTGTATTAAATTAACAATAAAAATAATTACAAATTAATTCAGTCATCAGAGCCAGCTGACCTCTTGGCTTTTCTTTGCCTTGGGCTCTGTCTTGGAGTTTTTGGAGATTTACCTGCAAAATAATTTAATAAGTTAACCAAATTTAAAAAAAAAGTGAAATTCTTTAAATTTTTTAATTTTCACCAAAAGTATACTTACTAATCAAGTTCAAAGTTTCCTTGGGAATCCATTCATAATCAACATTGTTTGGATTTGATGTTCCAATTTCAACCACTGTCTTACGAGAAGAGGAACGAGATTTTCTTCCAAATGAAGATAATAGTTGCTGTCCACCAACAAGAACAAGAATACCACAAGCTGCCAAGAATATGTACAGGAATACAGTTTCACCATCAAGTCCTTCATCCAATTCAATAATCTGAACAGTTTCATTGAAAACAGCTTCATTGTATGTTAAACCATTCTGAAAGAATTTCGTGTAATATAATAAAAGTTTTAGATAAATAAACATTTGTGAATGATGTGTTTAAAATTAACATACAATATCCCTGTAATCCAAATTAACATTAAGTCCAAATGGTCTTCCAGCAAAAACTTCAGATGGAACAAATGAATAAGCTAAAGTAGCTTCATGATTGGGCTTAACAACTTTGTTATAGGCAATTGTTGAAAAGTTTTGAATGTAAAAATTGAAATCCATTGGGTAGCGGAAAGAGGTGTTAACAGTTTCAACAACATAATCAATTTCACCCTTATTAGTAAAACCAATCAAAAATTCTACTGGTTTTCCAGCAGGTAACTCTGTAATAATATATATAGAATAAAATTTAAAAACTGATCTAGACTTTAAACATCAATAAAAAATTAGATAAATTAAATACGAACCAAGGGTAGATAATGGATTATGAACAGGTTTGGTAAACAAAATTGTAGTAACAATGTCTTTAGATGTTGTCGTCGATTCTGGTTCTTCTACTACATCATCTGCTAAAATGCTGCTATCCCCTTCATCAACTTCAACAACATCATCGAGTTCATCCTCTTGAGATTGACATTCAACCATTTTAGGCATATCTAAAAATCATCAAAATTTAAATAAACGTGTATTTTTATTTATACAAGTAAAGAAAAAATAAAAAAAAAATAAATAAGGAAAACATATATCCTTTTAAAAAAATATATTGCATCAATAGCATTTAATGAAACGTGTAAAAGCAATTTTAATCCTATTGCAACTTAAAATAACTTGATTTTCCCTGAACCAGCTGGTACTTTATCTATAAATAAAGAAAAGCACCTGTCTACCTAGCTCTCACAAGTGCCCCAGACTTTTAAACAGAACCTCAAAATCTAAGAACTGACTTTATTTTTAAAAAATCATGCATCCTCATTGAAAACCCATATGCTCCAGCTTTCATCCAGCTGCCTGTATTGGGTCAAGCTCCAAAGAGCTAAGATTATCAAAAGCCAAGCTTACTTTCATTCAAAAAAATGCGGGGGGAGCGGCAATATAGCCACGTGTCACTTTGAGATCAGTGGTCAGTGTGGGGATGGGTTGGGGCGCATTTTTTAAGTAAAATACTGGGTATTTGCTGTAAATTCTGATAATCAAGTCGTCTGGGCCCTCAAGCAGAAGCCGCCACGTATGCGACATCTGGAAGGTGACGGAGCCCCATTACATATGTCTGTTTTGTATTACTCTTACCTGAGCTCATCAAGATGATAGCCGGGATAGCCAGGAGCAGCAGGAGAAACTTGCCGTTCCTCATTTTGGTTGGGCCTGGTGAAGGCGATTGGGGGGCCTTTGGAGTTTTGGAGCGGCCTCGCGGCTGTTAAAGCACCTCGATGAAAAGAGGCGCGTGCGAACGAAGAGGCGGACGGCCAAGGAACGTCGACGTATGTGCACTGCCGCGGCGGGAGGCCTACTTGCGATCACGCTGCTCCTTAGTACCCGACCGAGAGACGGCCAGACTAACCAAGTATTACAATGTGTAAGCGACGTGCGGCAGCGGTCTATGCCCCCCCTTCACAAAACTCCGGTTTTCTCTCTTCCACTTGGTTGTTTCGGATAGCGGTTTTTACTTGTTGTCTCTGTCTTTCGGAGTCTGGCCGGTACTGACTATATACAGCGACGCGAAGTTGTCTTTGAATTCGGTGTCTTTTGAACGTTACGTTACACATTACCGAAGGTGGTTGCGGATTGATCTGTCAGGCTGGACATATGTTTCTGACAAAAACTCCAGCTCCAGAGGGTCGTAAAAAAGTTGCTGCAGTTTTGAAGTATAAATTACAGATTGCATTGACTGAAAAATAGAAAATATCGAGACAGGTTAGTTTTCAAAATGTTATATTAAATAATTTAAAATTTTTAAATGTATTTTGGTTTACTCTACTTATCTTATAGATCAAAAATATAGTTAACCTACACTACATATTTTTAAGCAAAACGTTATACTTTACTGATTAGCAAATGTATAAATGTAATCGATGCTAGGAAATTAAATCATTTTAATATTTTTGAAAAGTTTAATTACAATTTTCATTTATGTTCTATTTTAAATTCATTTATTAAAATTATTTTCTAAAAACTTTAAAGAGTGTATTAATAAATAACAATTTTTATGCATAAATTTAATAATTTATGATTTATATTTTTTTTATGATAAGTAAACATTATTAAATATATTTAGATTTCTTATAGTACATGTTCTCTAAAAATTTTTTCTTAGCGATTAAAAAAGTTGCCTTAAAAGAAAGTAATTTAATATACACACAAGTGTATGTAAGATTAATTATAATGAATGTTCTTAATGAATTATGAATCGATGTAATTTGTGATTGCTAAAACACGTACATATTTAACAATAGATTGATATATTTTAGATTTATTTAGAATAATAAAATTTTAAATATTCTCAAGTATTTGTTAAAATTATACATTTTTGTGATTTTTTTTAAACGAATCGTATTGAAATGATAAACAAATATCGATAAATTAAAGTAATCGCGGTACATACTCTCGTAAACGTTACCAACCTCCCAATAACAAAATCGTCTTGACCTTGTTTTCGAAAACGAAAAGATACAAGTCAGAAAAGAAAGAACATTCATATTCTGCTACGTGGATGATATTTTTTTAAAGTCAGCGCAGCTGTTCGTATAAAACTTTGAACACGTGCTTCTTTGTGTATCGGTAATCAGCCGTTCGAGAGAGAAAAAGATATATTAATGCAGAGATTTAAATTTGAATTCAGAAATGATTAACTTTTATGTTTTTATACAATATTTCATTTTGTTCAATTTTTTAATAACTTTTTTTTATATATTAAAGAAGTTAAGTTAATTTTAATTGTAATTTTAAATATTTTGGGAATAAAAAATGATTACGTGATAAATATATTTTTACATTTTTTTTACAAATTCGATACAAATATCTTTATTTATATCAAAACACTTAAATATTAAAAAATACAGTTTTATGAACAAAACATATGTTTGATTATAATGAGTGTAAAGTTCAATGTATGGATCACATTTATGTATATCTGATTCTTAAATATCAATGAAGTACATGAAAAATACGTCTTTTAAAAATTTTCAAATATTATTCAAAATTATTTTTTAAAATTAATTACAATTATTAATGAGAATAATTTTTATTTTACCTTAAGTTTGTAAGTTTTGTAACAAATTTCCAAAACAATATTTTAATTCGTATCAAACAATATTGAGATACTTTATTTTATTGTAGGTAACAAAAGTAAATAGCCAATCAAAATGATAATTTCGATGTAACTTAAAATCTAAGACTCCTGCTTTTAAATATACAGAACTATCATACTTAATGTCAGGTATCCTAATATTAATAACTATTTGCTTAACTAGTAAAATCTATTAGTAATAATGATTTTTCGATGATCACCTAATGATAAGAATCTCATAATAATTTAACTTTGTCAATGTCAAAAATAATTCGTACAATCATCATCATAGGGCTTGGAATAGCTTGGTCGTCAGAGCGTTGATTTCAGAATCCATATTTCGTGGGTTCGATTCCTGGCGTTTGGAGATTGAGCTAATGTGCTAGTCTCTTCATACCAAAATACGCTAAATAGAGTGTGAAAACGGTTTTCTTTCAAATTTTCTTCACTCCTGAGCTTACTTTAATTTCCTTATCCTTTTATACTCAATTTTTCAAATTAATACTCTGATATGATACTTGTAGCATATGAAGACATATGCTAATAATTTTTTGAAATTCTAAAATTTCGCGCAAATAAAAATGTTTTATCGAAGGAAGATGATGTTTATTTTTTAATTCCGATAAAAGTTCTGAGGTCGTCGCGCTTGCTTTTTGCCCATACTACTAAGATCAATGGTCTTGCCACCTGGCAATACAAGCTTGTTCTCCTGATAATCAACAAAAGTATTAAGTATGTCCTGGTCCTGCTGTTGTTGCGTCTCCTCGTCGCATTTAATGCCAGTCTCATAAGTGTATTCGCGTCTCAGGCCATCAGGATCGACGTATCCGTACTTGCCACGGGTTATGCAATCGATACCAATAATCTCCTCCTTGAACGAGCCATCGTCGTTCTCGAAGCCCCAGATTATCGAACCGTCAGCTGTTTCCTCGCGGTAGCGCCTTATCACCTGCACCAATTAAAAAAAAAAATTATTATCTATTGAGATAACTACATTTTTATAACGATATTTTAATACGTAAGGGTGTCATTAGATATATACCAACCTGAGCAACAGGTTTCTTCGTTCTGCCTTCGTAATAATCAGACTGAGGCTTCGACTTTTTCGGAGCGATTTGAGCTCTTTGCTTGACGACCGGTCGAGCATCGTTAAAATCGTATTCGTTACGTTCAGCGATTTGTTGACGCGGTTTCGATACCCTTACCGGTTTTTGCGGTCTGTACTGATCCTGAGTGATCGTTTGATGAATCTAGAAAATAAAATATCACACGTTAATTTATTTTTTTTTTTAAACAATAACGCTATTTTATTTAAACATAAAAAAAAGTTAATTTATTTACCGGATCAGGACCAAGATTCGGAGATGACCTTGAAATCGGTTGAGGCTGAGGAATAGGTCTATACTGGATAGATTGAATCTGCTGCTGCTGTTGTCTTTCATGAAGATAAGCACTAGCTGTTGGAAGCGGGGTAGGCGATGCCACAGTTGGGGTTAACAAATTACCCTGAGCACCATAGCTCGACACCGCGCCGAGATTAGCAATAACCTGGACCACATCCTCGTCCTTCTCGTGAACCTCGCTTACAGGCTTCAACGATTCGATTGTTTGTGTATGATGTTGCTGGTGCTGTACTGGCTGGGGGATTTGAAGAATTGCAGGTCCGATTGATTGGGCATGGACAATGTGAGGCTGTTGGATCGTTTGAATTGGTAGGCTTGGTGGCTCGTCGTTTTGCTCGAGATTCACGATTGACGAGGGACGCGAGCCTCTAATGCCCGACGTAAAGACCGGTAATTCAGGTACGGGTTCGGCTGATGGACGTGGTTTGCTGTTTTTAGTTCCAATAACACAAATCAAATTATTTTTCAAACGCTCATTACATAAATTTTCGAAATTATAGATTGATTTTGTCATCTCTTACCTTACTGGTCGTCGAAATCGCGGACTTGCACCAATCGACGTCTGGGGTCCAGTACTAGCCAACCGAGGTCCTTTAATTCTTCTCGCACCAGGTATTTGCAATGGTTTTTTCGGCGCTGTTGGCAGATTAGCTCCATTATTTCCTATATCGTCGTTATACTGAGCCAATGCGCAGCCAAGACTGCAGATGAGCAGCTGAAACAAATAAATGAATTCTTTTAGCAAATTTATCATTCGCGAGCACGTCATAGCTTTTTACAAAGAAAGTAATGTATAATAGTAATGCGTAGAAAAAGTCGAAAGTTTGCCCACGAGCACGTTTTAAACTATTACACGCATGGAAAGCAAAAGTAGCTATCCAAGATTCAAGATTCACGAGCTGATTCTTTTTTTTTTTTTTTTAAATTTGACTTTCTGCTGATTTTTTGCACACGCACGTATAAGATGGGGGGAGAGAAAGCTCAGTTGTACATACGTAGTCGCGCCCGACAAAAGCAGGTTAATGAAAACGCCGGGTAAAAGTGAACGCGTACATATTATACACATACACACATACACCTACATATATAAACATAAGTCTGGCTTTTTCCTTTTTCGTTCTCCCTCATTTTTGCTTCTCTTGTTTGTCTGTATAAATACATATACGTACAGACATACATCAGTCCTCGACTTGCTCTAAAGGTGGATTGGAAAATCGGTCCTCGCTACTACTACACTTCCTTATCCGACTTGGTGGTTGTATGTTATATACTATATGTGTCGCGCCAAGCTATGCACTCCCAGATTGATAAATTGAAATTTCCGTATACGAAAACGACGCTAATATATTTCTCCTACTAGTATTTCTTCCACGTAACACCACACACACACATACACAAGTACCAATATAGGTATATGTTTTTATTTGAGTGAGACTTTTCGATAATTTGAGTCTTAAAATATACACAAACAATTATAGCTTCTATAATATGAGTGAAGCCTCCTCTCAAATGCTTATTACTTTACCTATTATACCATTATACCAATAATAATACCCAATCCTATACATAGGAAATTTTTCCTTTTAATTTTGACTTCCCAAACAATCCTTAAACTTTTTTTCTCTCTTAGCATATAGCCATTACATTAAACCATTATATAAAATGACCATTGTATAATATCGGCATTTCATTACGTCCAGTATATATATATGCCCTGAAAACGAGTTTCTCGTACTTATATATGTGTGTTTGTATGTATTACTTGAAGAAACGTATCTCTCTTTCTGTCTTACCACCCTCTCCTTTCCCATTAAAATAACGAGCTGCATATACGCGTATGGGAAGAGAATATAAGAAAAAAACAGAAGAAAAAAAACGATGGGATATCTCTACAGCGATTCGCAGAGAGCAAAGGATGTGCATGTTTGTATGTTTGTTTTTTTTGTTGTTGTTATTTCAAATTCCCCCCTCTCCCATTCTCTCTCTCTCTCTCTCTCTCTCTCTCTCTCTCTCTCTCTCTCTCTCGCTTGATGCAGGTGAAAAGCGAATGTGCACCTGCTTGCTGAGGTTCAAGGTCTACTGAGCTCTCAACGCATACATACATATAGATACGCGCATGCACGCTGCAGCGCATCCCATGCTAATATTTGATTTCACTTGCTAACCGACTACATAGACTCTACTGTATGTCTACAAACGGACCGACTGATCTAATTTCTTAATCTCTGCTACGCTTTTCTGCTCTGATTTATAAATTCAAATTTTTTTTCTTCTTCTTTTTTCTATTGTAATTTCTATCGTGGTTTTGCTGTATGTTGATGATGTAGGTTGAAATTAGATGATTAAGATTTTATTGTATGTGTCTGTATCTTATTATTATTTTTTTTTTAATCTGTCATGTGATTTATTGTAGGAGATTAGGTTCTGGGATTATAGTTTTATTTTATAGTTAGTGTCAAGGATTAATTGGTGATGTTATATTAAGCTATAGTTACTTGGATTATTTGATCGTCATCCTGTAATATTACATACGTTAAAACAACTTTCTTTGTAATTATTAAAAGGCAGGAGGTTGAAGGTGGTAGTTGTTGGTTTTTTTCTATATTTTGCAAGAAAATTTTAGTGAAATCTGCGTAGGCCAATTAGCCAAATATTAAATTAATTGATCTATAGCTTATATACATGTACAAGCCGAAAGTGGTAAACGATATTTAAAAAAAAGTGTTATTCATTAACTTGTCATGTATGGCTTGTAACTTATTATTCAATAAAGTATATATATTTTAGATTTAATTTTGAATATAACCGCGAATTATATCTTGTAAAGAATCTTTTGATATGTACTATTAATTAGTTTTTTTTTTATTATTTTAACCACATTTTCTATTCGTAATAAAAATGATAAAATATTTTTAAATTCATAGTAAATTCAAGATAGCGTAACGAAATAAAAGAAAATAATAATTTCACTTGATAGAAAAAAAAAATGCAATCAGATGTTTCCACGCAATGCCACAAAACTAATTTTCTCACATTTTTTATAATGATACCTGCGGCTTCTTTTCATAAAGACAGAAACGATATTATTATTCCATTTTTTTTTTTTTTTACGAAAGTGCCTTTATTTTTTTTACAACGCGATCTTTAATTACTCCATGCCTTTTTAACTTTATATCCTCCATTTAAATAATTTTCAAATTGAGACAAAACAGCATATTGAACTATAAAAAAAAAAATTAAATCGTGGTATATATAAAACATACGTAAACAAAACTCTTAGAGCAAAACCACGACGCAATATCTCATTCCAAATTTAAATGTAAAAAAAAAAAAAATCGTAAAAACTCTTGACTACTATTTTGTGGGCTGTTGAAAAACCAATATACACATACACACTCACACAGCAACCATATTCATATATATATAAACGAACGAATGCGAAAATTTACGTTTCCAAGTCATGCGAAAGCTTAGTGTCGAGACACATCTCAACACTTTTCTCTTTCTCTCTCTCTCCCCTGCGGCTACGCTCAATTTGCCATTCAGATCGTAAAAGTGGCTTGTATCTATACACACCAGTACCTACCTATATACCAAACTCCCCTGCAATATACCACTCACGTATGAGAAAGGCAAAAGTCGAGCGAGTGAGTGCGAGTATTATATATAACGAAAGCGAACGGAATCGAGAGATTGTCACCACCACAGCAAGAAAGAGAGAAAGAGTAAGAGAGAGACACGAGGGAAATGCGTGTCTGGTGAACGATTATATAGGTACGTATTTTTACTTGCTGATGCAACCAGCCACTTTTGTCTTGGTAATATATTGAGATATCCATGTTATATATACCTATACTTTTCTCTCAAAAGATTTTCGGTTGGCCCAAAGGCTTAAGGCAATATATAAGTTACTCGCAATTTTCGGGTTGCGGTAGAAAAATCGAGGACTGCTGCTGCTGTTCTTTTCTTGAAGAGAGAGAAGTTCGGCGAGTTATTGCGCAAACTTTCACTGCTGAAACGCACATGATGTGTGATGGTGGTATATACTATATATAAGCGACGCAACACCGACTGGTCATTATGTGGGATGCCTCGACGTCGTCGTCGTCGTCGTGCCGGTATTGGGCCTCAGGCTCGTTTAAGACGACTGATGCAAAAGTTACGTTAAGTCAGGTGCTGCGCTGATCTAACCGAAGCCTGTTTTTTCAGATATACCTATATAATTTACACCAGCATGTGCGTATGTGCTTTCGATATAGAGATTGTTAAATTGGTAGATTTGCGTTTGTTTATTTATTAATTACAAGATTTTGTACGGAAATTTAATTTAAGAAGAATAATGGAAATGGATTATCAATATTTTCTATTCTGTTATAACTTATATTCGTGTAGGTGTATATACGATGCAATGAAAGTTCATTTATCGAATATAATAGTTTGGTATAGTAGAGTCTGAATATTTATCATTTATACTATAAGCTTGTAGGTATGGGCTGTTGCAGACAGATAATGATTTGATCTAACAAGGCAAATATGCTAATACTCTATAATTACTGTGCATAAAATTTATGACAAAAATTTTTCATGAAATCATTCACGTAATTGTATTTTTAATCAATCTTTTTTTAAAAGCATTATATATGTAGTTCTATATCTATAAAAGGAGATCAATAAAAATCTTGTATCCTTTTATATACGCTACATATTATAACCTACACTTATTTCATAATTTATGAATGTTCATGAACTAAGATTGTAGTTTCTGTAGAATTAATTAAAATATACTGAGGCAACTTCAATGCATTGTACTTCAAACTTAACGATTTTTAATTAAGAAAAATTTATTAATATTGAACATATTGAAAAAATTTTATTCAATTATTTAACAAGAAAAAAAAAATAAGTTACTTTCATTTATATACATATACATTCACGTTAACTGCTCTACATAATAAAGCAAACATTTTATCTTTACAATCAAGATAAGTTATATAAGTTAAATATCACATCCGAACGAAGCTACCCGATACGCCACTTTATTTTTTTTTTTACATTCGAAAAACAAGAACCAAACGAAACAATCAAAAAATCCAAAAGAGACTTTTATATAAATACCCTCAACATTTTATCATCGTTAAATATCATCCACATTTCAATAGTCGATCTCCATATATAACGATATCTTTACGTAACGATTAAAATTTCTCAACCCATAATCTATCATTTAATACACACATACACAGAGTGAAATTAAAAAAAAATATTTGCATACATATAAAAAATGTGTATTAAGAATTTTTGTACTCAAAGAACTCGGGCGATTCGATAGGTCGATCAAGGCCGAGACCCGCAGATTATTAAACGAGTAAAGGGTGTAGGAGTAGTGAAAGAGAGTAATATTGCCGCAGGGCTCAATATATACCATATACCAATGTATGTTAGCGCCTTAGGACGGAATTTAGATTCCATCGACGAAAATAGAGCATAGACATATTTAAGGTGGAGAAGGAGGTGGGGGTGGGATTAAGATCATTGCTCTTATACACGTTTTACATATTATGCGTCTTGGTATAGGTATATCCTAGTGTGTTGTGAGAGCTCGAGTCTATACAGACACGATCGCTCTCGCTTGTAACACACACACAAAAGGCCTTCACCGGCATTGTATTACGCGCATACCAGACACATCGACGTGGTTCTATTCAGCATTATAAGTTTATGAGATTTTCTAATGTCTACGACGACAAATACTACCTGCCGAACTATGACGAACGCTCGCGTCTATAGGCCTTATGGCTGTGGTAATGTTCTTTTTTTTTGTGTGTGTGATTGTGATTATAAACGAGGCTTGGGAACGTTATGTGGTTTTTAAACAGGTGATATGATTGAGCTTGCTTTTAAATTTACAATTTTTTTTTAAGATTAAAGGACACTAGTCTAATTATTATTCGAAGCAAGATAAGTTGAGGCTTTTAAATTGATTGGATAACATATATAAAGTATAAGAACGCGTACACGTAAGTGTATTAAGTAGATAAAGTCAGATACGGTAATACATCTTTTCTATACCCAACAACTGCAACAACAACAACAACATGATAGAAATAGGGAGTGAGGCCAAAAAAGTTGATGTTTTTTTTTGCTTGAGATTTGCGATTTTTTATGTGTCTTGAACAATAGCGCGAGTTACGTACGGACCTTATAGATATCGAGATGAACTTTCTTTTAGAAAATTTAATTACTCTGAATTCGCAGACGAAATAAAGCCAAGCTTTTAAAGTCTTGGCGCGTTATATACTTGGTCGTTTCTCACGGTATATATATTGCTTTGGGTGTATAGGTATATATAAAGTGGATTGTATAAGTCTCGTAACTCGATTTCGCGAACTTGTCAACGTTATTAAAGTATAATAATTCAGCGACGATTAATTTAACGATTATATAAATAATATTTTAGAGACAAATTTCCGTTAGTTTGGTGACTTGATGTAGGTATAAAATGGCATGTTTTGAAATAGTTACCGTATGATGGATTTGTCGAGTAAAATCTTTAGTTTATATCTTGTGAAATGATAATTGTTACCGTTTTTTTTTTTTAATAAAAAATTTTTTAATAGATGTTTATTAAGAAAATTTATTGTCAATTAAAAAAATAAAAACAATTATAATTGCATTAAAATTAAATAAAAAGAAAAATCCAAATCAATATATTTGTTTGCAAATATATATCCTAGAATAACATATCTAAAAACAATTCAGCGTTACAATTTACACGCCATATCCAGATACATCGTGAAAGTTATTTACCATCAGCAAGAGCCGATCAGAAGCAACGCAGCGTGAAGTTGACTTGCGCGCTCTCGCGAGTGAGTATATAAGCGAGCAAGAGAGTTGGCGATCGGTACCTCGAGGCAAGAAAAAGAGGGAGAGGGTGAGGTGGGAGGTAAGAAAATTATGCCTAGATGCACTTTCCGAGCGCTGCAGCAGCTATCTAAGACGAGATATGCCAGCCGCTAAAAATAGCCATGCCTTCTTTTTTTTTTCGTCTTCGTAGATCCAAGAGCGAGCGCGCGCGCGTGTCATTATGTATGTGCTTCTCTCGCGAAAATTTCAAACGTGTTATTCCGTTGGCGTCTTTCTTTTCTTTTTTCTCTTTCCTTCCAATCTACCTCTGATGGCCCGTAATCCTTTTTTCCTTCCGATGACAGTAATTTGGAAATTTTAACCTGTAATTTTAAATCCGTGATAGATCCGTTCTTCTTTTTTTTTGGAAAGAAACAAGTCCAAGTACACGAGATAAACGTTCTCTCGTGCCATACGTAATGATATCATGCAAATTATATCAGTAATGCATGAATTTTACCTTATTATCCCCCTACACTTGCAGAATATATACACTGCATCCTTTTTTCGTATCTTACCCTTTACAGTCTCAATTTTTTTAATTTTATTTATATTATGTTTATTAAGACGGGGCTAATGCTTTCGTAAAAAATAATTTACAACCAAGCAGATATATTTTTAAAGCAAAATGAGGGAGAGTGGAAAAATTCATAATAAATTATACTTTTATAAGCTTGAATCTAAAGTGAAAGGATTTTGTATAATTTTTTTCAAAGTTAAGTGCATCAATAATATGTATACGCTCGATTATCCTAGTAGAAATTTAATGTTACAGAGATAACCAAGCTTGACCAGTTTCTCTTACTTTAATTACACTATTTATCGCATTAAAGTGGTAACCATGTATAACATTTATCATATTTTTTTTCAGTGTGATTCTTTTTTTACGAAAAATCTTCTATTATCTCGCGAAATAACAGAATATATTAATGACAAAACTAATGTTTTCTAAAATAAAATGTGTATTAAATAATTTTCTAAAATACAGAATAAAGAAAAGTTACCTAATTAAAATAATCCTAAACTGCAATAGCTTTGGTACTTTGTATGTACGAAAATTTACGAAGAAACATAATCAAATAATAAATTGACTTTATTATCTAACACGCAAGTAAAATTAATGCAAACATATGGTTTTAGGTATATATTACGGGTCTTACCGTATCGAAATAATTCTACTTAAAAATTAATCGATAAGATTAAAAGGTGTATTTTAACAATTTTATCCGTTATATAGCATTTAAAGCAAAAAAGTAATTATACAACACTGACTAAGTGGATCAAATTTATTATAAAACAAATTAAACATAAAATCCAAAGAAACTACTCAAAGCAAAAAAAAAAGAAAAATTTAACAAATCTCAGAAATTAGAAAACAGTAGGTATAGCTTACATTTCCCTGAACTACACTTCACGCTCTGTATAATTTCACCAGTAAAAATATCTCAGCGGTTACAATAGACCTTACCATAATTACTTTCGGTGTCCCGTCATCCCTCGAATATAAAGCTTATATACTCTCCTATAGGTATATTACGCAAAGGCCGTGCACTCTTACGTCAATTAACACCTATTACTACTACTATTATCACTCCGTTACAAACACACTGACGCGAGAAAACAATTACTCAGTGACTTTGGCAGTTTGGTATTACTCGACACTCCCGGTATACAGATATGTATATGAATAATAGTTCGAAAAATTTGTATCGTGCCGCGAGTAGTTTTACAAACGCAGATCAAGCAAAGGGTAGAAGAATGCGAGTTGAGGTATGTGTATATATATATATATATATGCTTGCATACCTATACAAGTAAATCTATTTGTGTACCTATATCTCGATTATATGCAGGCGCAGGGGGACGTGACTTGACCAGCTCGAGCAGCTATACACTCTCTAGGGAGGTATGGCCTCGTTGGTGTATATAGATACACTGTTTCTACTGTATAATATCTCCACGACGTTGTATTACTGTGGTATCGTATATACTTATACTATTGGTCGCAACGCTGAGAAAACGATTCTTTGTTCAACGAGTCCCGGACTTTTGCAGTAAAAAAAATTATAGTCAAGTAACTCCTGCTTACTTATACTTATATATTTTTCTTAATCATTTATTTACTCGCAAGGAAATCGGTATTCCACAGATATATACAATAAAATCGTCACGACCACTTGGTTCATTGGAAAAGCACGGGAGGAATCCAAAAGGGAGGGGGTGGTCTCCAAGTCAGCGCAAATTTCGTTTATACGATTCAAAGGTATACAGAGATAGAAAGAAAGAAAGAAAGAAAGAAAAAGAAAAGCAGGTATAGGTACCAAGCTCGCAAATAATCGTCCAAAGGAAAGATCCAGGTTTCTCGTTAGCGCATTCCACGGATCCGCGGAAACAGTCGGATAAGTATTGTAAGGAGAGAGGGGCGGTTCAGTTCAAAGGCACCACACACATTGCTGCAGCTGCTAGCAGTATACCATAAGACTATACTTATATAGGAAAAGAGCACGCGGGCAGCATGCCGATCTCCAGGAGAGTTGCTGCTGCTTTAGCTGCTGCACCAAGAGATAAGACACGAAAGCATTTACGCGCTGCACATAGCCGGGCGGCCAGTCTCCTTTCTTGCTGCTCTTGTGTGCTGCTGGCCACTACAGCACACTCTACTCCTATATAACTCTCGTTCCTTGCTGCTGCTGCTGCTGTGTCGATGGGGAGGTGAGGTAGAGGGTTTGTATACAGGCGCTCGCGCGCGCGCGTACCTATACGCGCCGAAGGTGAAAGTGCTCGACATATCGAGGAATTTCGTTTCCGTATCGGTGCTCTCGCACGCCTTTTTCCGCTCCACCCCTCCTCAGTCCACCCATATATACTATACATATACTAGCCAAAGTCGCTCTCTCTCTTTCTTTCGCGAGTCGTGATTCTCGTGTCTCTCTGTTAGCAGACTCCCTTATATAGCTTTCGTGACGCCAAGTAATTATGCTGTGGACCACGCGTTTTCGACGTTTTTTTCTATTTATTTCTTTTCATATTACACCGCAACTATACTGAGGTCTGTCGTTAAACGATAAGAGACTGCTGCGGCTACTACCTGTACATGAAGAAAGCTGCTGCTACTGCTGGTTTTTAAAGTTGGAGTTATTAGTTTTATATGCAGATATATGAAGTTTAGTCGCCTCCAAGGCGTTTTATTTCTATTGTTTCTTTTTATAACGATTTAGCTATTATATCTGGCTACATGGACTTGTATGTGTGGAGATTATGTATGTACAAGCTGCGTTTTCACTGATCGAAACTGTACGAGTTTAAATTTATTTTTATTTTTTTTTTGGTTTTTTTATTTTCAATACAGGAAGAAAGTGTCTCGAGTTACGGGAAGTTGCGGAGAGTTACTGACAAGTGAGAGAGAGAAATAGTACTAATTAACACGTGGCTATAAATCTACACTATTTTTCAAGGTGGCGCATTGTTTTTTAAAAAAAATGGTAGACTGTTTGTTTTGTTTTTCCTTTTTTTTTTGTTTCTTATTTCGAGTCTTTTCTAAATTGCCATAATTAAATTTTTAAGGTAATTTTCCAGAAAGTTTTTTCGAGGAAGCGAAATGTTCTATTTTATTATTCTACGTCAACGTTTACACCCTGAGAAAAGAAGGTTTAAAGTGTCTGTTATACTGAAAAAAAACGAAAGTTTTTACGTGAACCACAAATTAATGGATTACTTGTTTTATTTTTAGCAAGATTACTTGAGATTAATTTTATACGCATTACAGTAACAAAGAACTAGAACATTATTGGCAGTTAATGTTTTTAATTTGATTTTTACCTATAGTTTAATGAAATAAATTTAATATTTTTTAAAATAATTTATTTTTTTTTATTTGCTTGTTTATTATATTTGTGCCATGGTTACTGACTCGTGAAAAATGTTAATCTGAATTAGAAAATATAATATAAAAAAAATATGCATTAATGAATTAATTCAATAAGAAAGTTATTAATTATACTAAAGTAAAAGTAATTCAAATTAAAGTATTTTGTAACAAATAAGTAAATGTTTTTAAATCTTATGAAAAATATGTAGGTCACCACGCATGATCTTGACAATGAAATTAAAAATTGTTATTGCAAATAATTAAAAAATTATAATTTAGTCTATTTAAATATGAATGAAAATTATATCTCCAAAATCTAACTAATGTAGTTTTAAGATAGTAAATTATAAAAGAAATCAAAATGGAATAGCCGACAGAGCGCTAGTCTTGAAAGCCACTGGTTGTGGGTTCGATTTCTGGCATCTATTGGTTTAGTCACTGCGCTAGCCCATTTAAGCCTAAATATACTTAATAAAGTTTCACTAAGGCTTTAAAAAAAACAAATAATTGCTCATTTTTGTGTTTGAAATATGATCAAAAAAAAATTTTTTTGTTATAACGCTGTATTTGGTACTAAAATTTCTTGTTCAATTATTGAAAAAAGTGAAAAATAAAAAATAAAAAAAATTAGAGTTAATGTTTACATTGAGCTACGTAAAAAAAAAACAAAGTCAAAGGCAATGTAATCAGAACTCATTACACCACCTGTATCGTTGAAAAAATTAAGTACAATGTAAGGTAGGCACTCATATCCAAACGTCACAATTTTGAACAAAAAATCAAAGAAGGATTCCTTATCCCAAAGCATATCCAACCATATACTTCCTCCAAACCCTTTTACAACTCTAAACTAAAGTCACAAAACTATACTCTTTACAACAAATAGAATATTCTAGTCTGGTCCCCCATCATATAATGCATCAAGTTTCGGCTTTATACATTATTCTCGACAAGCACGCACAATGTACCGCAACGTCACCTCCCGTTTATACATATAATATTCCCTACAGATTGCACCTGTACATGTCTCATGTCTATGGTACTCATTTTATGGCAAACGGGATATACACAAAAAGTTAAATGAAAAAAAAGTAAGTAAAAAAAAAATGGAAACTCGATGGAGAGTTACGCAATTAGTACGTATATATACGCGGACTCAAAAGTCGCCCGACTGCCTGGAGCAGCAGCAGTTCTTAACTTGCGCAACTCTTTCTCCCCGGGCAACAAACGCGATCTCCTTCAACGTAAATACTCGCCTCCCTTACACAATTATCCAAGCTGGATAGCCACACACAAGATCAGGGAGGAGTACTGCGGACGGACTTCACGTATACCTCGTTTATGAGATTTTTGCCAAACTCGTCTAGTTGATGCATAAAGATCGGTATTAGATTGGTACTGTTTTAAGAGAAATGTTTCGTGAATTCACACGACGTTGAAATCATGATTATGATTTAGCTAATTTTTGAAATGTAAATTTACAGATTTGGTGATCGTTAATAGTAATTTTTTTTTTAGCTGCTTTCCAGATGTTAAATTGCGCGTTTGAATGTAAGTAAGCGGGATTTTATACGGCTTATATTTACGACGAAAAATATAATGTTTGGACGCGTTGTAAATGCGTTGATTACCGATTATGTAATGTTATAGTATTTAAAAGGCTTCCTATATATGTATAAGTGTGTTCGTTTGACGCCTGACGCTGAAATTATAATATTAATATTTTTTATTATTTTTTTTTTTATTTTTGTAATCCTGAGAGTTGTGGGAAAAAAATGTTAAAGTGAGTCGTAACGCGTCTTCGATGATTATGTACAAACGTCATGTTTTTCAAGAGGGTTACTACTACTCTTGCAACTAAATATTATCAATTTTTATTAGAGGGCTTTTTTCAAGTGTGCAAAATTTTAAGTGCTATTTACTGACTTTACAGATCTTTACATAATTTCAAATTAAATAACGTCTATAATTTTCATCTCATCGGCTTTACATATTAATTTCATATTAAAACTTTTTTTCTTTTTTAAAAGTAAAAAAAAAGAAAAATTATGAAATATATTTTTGAGATAATACAAAAAAAAAATGTATTTTATATACTATTTTCAATTGACATTGTTCTAAAATGTAAGTTTTGACGTTAATAAATCGACTAATAAAGTGTTGAGTTATGCATGATATTAAGTATATACAGCATACACCCTGTGGTAACCATTTCTTCGTTCACCAAATTTGTAACCTCACAGCATCTATTTAACCAAACTCCATAACACAATGAAAATCTCACTCCTTTTTCCAAATTTTTTACAACACATGTATCAATATACACATTACATACAGTATATACAGGCATATAGATAAATGAATAGCACGAAAGGAATTTGCATTGAAACGTCGTATTAATACACCTCGCTAGCCGCAAAAATTAAACCCCCTCCTCCACATGTACAAGCCTTTCTCTAAATAACCCTCATTATAACACAACTGCGTGGTTGTAAAAAAAAGAAAAGAAACAGGAAGAAAAAAAGAATACACCGGCTTCAAAATAGTTTTCAGTGTGTCTAGCGAAAAACCGCGCAATTTCACGTCTCTTAAGACCAATTTTTTCCGCTGGTACCACACTTTTTTAAAGCGTTACATACCTACATTATACTCTTAATGGTTTGGTCCAGCTCTGCTTTTACATAATATCTTTTTTTTTGTAAGTAAGAGAAGAAGGTATATATATAATATATAAAAGAAATTTCGTTTAAGCGTATAAGTTATATAAATCTCAGGGCGTGTGCTTTATTTATCAGACTTATACGCGCTTGAAACAGATGTGTCAAAATTTTGATCGATATTGCTCGCTCTCGGAGAGTGAGAGAAAGAGGCAAAAATATTTTGACCGGTACGAAGAGAGAGAGAAAGAGAGAAATGAAAGTCGTGTATAAGTTATATACACGTTGCACAATGACAACAACCGAAACACATCTGTGGGTGATCTTTTTTTATTTGCGTTCAAAGCGTGTATAATTGATAATCCGAAGCTGTGTGTTTTTGTTGCCTGTAGGTATATACGAGAAGTATAGAAAGAGGACAGAGATTTCGAGACCGGTAGCTCTTATAACCGGTAGTTTTGATTGGTAAAAAGGCAGAGCATTGGAATGACTACAATGGAATGTTTTGAAATGTACGCTTGGAGGCAAATCTGGATAATTGTCGTCTCCTGAATAAAATCAGACGTGAGTTGTTTTTTTTTTCAATCGTGTGGACTAGATATCGGATTAAATTAATTCCTCGGAATTTTAATGTTTTTTTTTAAATCAATGATGCAATCAAAAGTAGCTTTTTACCCTAAAAAAGAAAAGCGAACTACGATTTTTGTTGTTGTTGTTGGAAATTCAATTAAATCGCAAAATAGGACCAATCAAAAATTACCAAGCCAATCAAACAATCACGTAGAATAATCGCAAAAGAAAAAAAAACAACAACGATGTAATCAAGCAGCACCAAAAAAAATTGTCTTACGCCAGCGTAACTCTAAAAAAGAAAAAAAAAAAACGAAAAAAAAGTCAAGCCAACTAAAAAGTGAAAATTGGAAAACCGGTATAATTTATATATAATCTCGCACACACCAATATAACTAAAAACCTATTGCGCGACGAATAAACGGGCGCGGTCTTTTAAAAAGAACAAAACATTGCCATATAACAAGCCCCGGGATATTTCCGGCGCGACACTCGTCGCGAAAAATGCCGATACACACACACACAGATCGGTTGTCAAGACAAGCGATCACACCCATACACACAACACATACACCTACACCGGCACATCATACGTAAACGTACACACACGTGAGCAAGAGATACTCGCGCCTGCAGCGCATCATCAAGACACGCGGGCGGCAAATTCAAAAGTCATTTGCGCTTATAAATATAGAGATAGAGATGGTACTTACGATCGTGACGATCCTCGGTGCCATGGTTCCCTCGCGTCTGACTGCACTCTGCGAGGCTGACTTTATCTACTGGTCGAAGGGTAGGCCTGGGCGTGGTACCGCTATATCCGCTTCTCTTTTTCTTCCTTTCTCTTTCTCTCTCTTCCTATTTATGTTATATTCTTTTTACTTATAAGTACTTCTATCTGTCTATGTGTGTGTTTGTGTGTGTGTGTGTGTGTACCTGTGGATTTAAGCACACGGCGCGTATCCTTCACTATAGCTCGGTGCTCGCCGCTGTCCTGACTTCTTATACTTACATCCCCGCTGCTCGGATATTGTCCGGCCCTCTCTGCTGTTGCTGTTGCTGCCGACCGGTAGAGAAAGAGAGAGGAAGAAGGATAGCCCGGCTATTTCATTCTATCCCTCTCTTACACTCACTCACACTCTTTACCCCCCTCTTAAAATATACTCTTTCTTTCTTCCTCTATCTCCTTTTTCTCCTTCTCGCTTATTCTACCGAGAGACTCGCGTTGAGGTGGATATACACGTCGAGCTCCAACTTTCCTTTGAGACTCCATGGGTTCTTTCTCTCTCTGTGTCTGTATTTATAGTAAGCTGCAAAAGCATAAGGATTTATAAGACGAGATCTGATTGTCTGTTCTAGAAATTTTTAATTTTATTATTGGCTTTGTTTTGCTTGATTTTTATTTATCGAAGGTATATAGTCGCGAGAAGTTGTTTTGATAATTATTTTTGAATAATGAATTTTATTTATAATTTTTAATTAAAATTTTAAAAAGTTTTACATATATGGCAAAAACAATTTTAATTTATGCAGTTAAACTTTTACTACTGATCAGTATGTTATGTCGATTTTATCATCTGAGATCTGATACTGATTAAAATGACGGAATTGTTTGAATACTTACGTATATATAATATTATTTCCACATGACTTTCAACTCAAATTTTTAATTTGACACTTGATCATAAACTTGTTTTCTAAAAAATTTTTTTAAATTTCATTTTTCATTTTTAATTATCTGGTATCACAGATTAAATAATTGTCTGCAGTAATACATCATTCTTTCTTAACACTATTTATATTTTATCCATTATTTAAAAAAAAGAAAGGGGAAAATATGTATTATATCGCCAGTTAAGTAAACTTTCAAAAAACAAAAGAGAAAAAAAAATGTTCAACTTTAACAGAAAGCCAAGTTACTTAGAATCACAAGAATATCAAATAGGAGGTGATTCATTGTCCTGTCGCTTGTATGTAAAAAAATATATATACATATACATACATACGTGATTGACATGTCTACGCGACGATTTTACGGTACTTTACCTACGCCTCAACGAGCTCTGCATATTAAGCTTATACTTTGAAAAGCCTTTGAGCGCGAGCACCAAAAAGATTTCCAAGTAAAATATATACCAGCCGGCATCTTTCACACCAGCAGCAAAAGGATGATAGCCAAGGTATATTTCGTTTGTTCCTTTTCACGATATTACATAGAGAAGGCACCTTTTTATTCATTTTTTAATTTTCTTCTTCTTTTTAAAAAAAAATCTGAGATTTCGTAAGATTTTAAAAATAATTAGACAAAAATTAAATACATGCTGTGAGCCTTGAAAAAAGACGTGGGTCAGTCAGCTCATGTGCATTACACATGTGACGACATCAGCAAAGTAGCATACTCTTTTTTTTTCAAGTCCCTCAGATTCGCACTTCGTGCCGCACGCTATAGGCTCATCCACCTCAAGACAAGGAGCCATTTAGGTCAAAAAATAAGGTATACGGGTAGGATTTTTAAAGATTGCACCTTACATGTTATTGAAGATGAGGATCCAGGGAAGTAGGCTGACGTCGATTATATACGCGTATGTATAAGTTCGTTCATCTCTTGTATACTAAGAGATATGTGTCAGAATTACGCAAGTCATATATACATCCTATAGCATCATAGTGTGGCCCAGTAGCTAATTTGGCCACTGTATATAGTATATAGCGGCCGTTCTCGGATTAGCTCAATTTCGCGGCTAATTCGCGCGTGGAATTAATTACACACGCCGCAGCTACTTCAAGGGGGGTATAAGCTTGCTTATACACTCATTGCGAACGTTCGCTCGCTAATTGGCAAGATTTGCGGTGAACGAACATCGCTTTGAGGAATTATATACGTGTGCGATTATTGTTGTGATATTTATTAACTCTGTATAAGAGAAGAAAATAAGGCAGAGGCGTTGAGTATATAAGCTTGTTTCTTAATTTGCTATACACGCGATTTGAGATAAAAATGAAAATTCAGCGTGGGAGAGAGAAATTATGTGTTTCTTACTTATTTTTTTCTTTTCTAAATGTTTGAATTACGTGTGACAAACATTTAGAAAAAAAAACCTACTCGGAAAATAGCAAACTTTTGGAGACACGTCCTTGTCTTTTCTAATCATTTGTAGCTATACTGCCAGTTGAGTTTTCTTTTCATATTTAGATACTAGATAATTAATCTAAGCAATATAAAAAGGACCAATATTAAATTTTCAGCTGTTTGAAAGATTTTTTCAAAAACCTACTTGGAATTTAGGAATTGAAAAGTTTATTTAATAAAAATAAAAAAAAAATAAATAAAAATGTGGAGATATGACAAGAAAATTAATAAAATTATTATTGTGTAAGTAGATTACTGCAAAGTTTGGTAAGACAGTATTGTGCCATTAAAAATTTTGATGTTCCTGTAATTAAATATGATATTAATTTTTATTACTTTATATAATAGAAGTACTTTTTCATAATATAGAAAAAAAAAATTTTTACGTAATAAGAATACTATTATTAAAAAAATAATATTACTATAAATTATGAGAGCTTAATTGCAAGATTGAATATTTTTATAAAATATGTTTTGAAATTAAATTAAAAATTCAGATTAATTTTTGAAGTAGCTTTGAATCAGCGAGATTACCATTCTTGAGTAAGCAGTTTTTGATCAAAATGCAAGTAGATTTCTCTCGACTGGGCAGTCACACGCAGCTGCTTGAGCTTGAGCAGAACAACACAGGAGGTCGCACCTGTCTCTCTTTATGTCTTTCACCCGCCAGTACTTGACAGTTTTAATTTGTCAAAAAAGTCAGATCTCCTTATTTATTTTTAAATGTTTTTAGCATATGAATATCTCAATCAATTAAAATTAATTTTGTCTTTGTACATATTGTTGTATAAGTATATGCCATCTTAAATTATTTGGCATTATAAATTAATTTTGTTCTTATTTTTAATTTGAGCCTATTAATATAATCTTAGAATTTTTTATCGGTTTTATATTGCAAGGTTTTACGTGAAAACTGCTTGTAATAAATTACGCATCTTTTTTAAACTTTCTCCTTTCTTCTTTTTAATACTCACCTTATGGAAAAGCTAGATATTTTACTAGCTCTTATTATGCAAAAAAATATCGAAAACTATTAGAATAAAACGTTAAAACAAAGGCAAAGAAGTAACAAAAAAAAAAAGAAGGATTCGCTTCGCGAAGCACAGACGGTGGAGGAGATCGAGCAAGGACATAATGAACAGACGAAGCGTCTCTCGCTGCAGATAAAGACAAGGGCGAAGGGAAAGAGAATGTAAAAGGGAAAAGGAACTTAAGTCTAGTACGATGCAGCCATTGTGCATTTATTGTAAAGAAAAATCAGCTACTTTTCTTAAACCTTTTATTTAATTTTTTTTTTTTACATTAATTTATCAAATCAAGTTTTATTTTGTCGATTCAATAAAACAAAATAATCTTAAGTTATTTTTATTGCAATCGCAAATTTACTTTTGGCAAATTTAAATCTCCAAGACAATAACCATTGATTCAAATTTATTAAGAAAATAAAAATGTTATTGTGATGGGTAAAAAATTTTCTTTATCTTAAAGGTTTGATCAAAGAAATGGCTCTATAGCTTAGCGATGACCACCAAGACGGTGGTGCATCTTCGCTTATCTTTCGACTTCACGCAAACCAGTTTTTCAAGCGGCTCCTACAACAGAAACGAATACGCGAGAGAGAGAGAGAAGCTACTATCCTTATATTGCATTTGGTTCGAAGTAGAACTTCGCGGCCATTCCATGCATCGGTTCGCTGATTTCTTCGTTTGCAATGTTATAGGCACAATAATTTTCTATTTCTTTCTTATTTAAAATTATTATTTTTAGATTAGAAAATCATATTAAATCAATATTTATTTGTAATATTAATATTATATTACAACTGGTAATATAATTCTAAAAAAATTTTATTTTTAAATTATACAAATTCAGTATTTATTTAAAAATAAATGTGTTGTTTTAAAATTAGAAAATTATATTATTACGATTGAATTAAAACTTAACATAACTGATAAGACAATAGCACATTTTTTTAATTTATGCTCTATTAGATAATAAAATATTATAAAAAGAGCACAATCTTTTAATTTTATCATCATCATCATCATCTTTATCATCATCATAAATACTTTTATCCTTCCATCCTTTAAATATTTTCCTTATATATTTCCAATATTCTCATCCATAGAAAGTGAAAAGTCTCTGGTCACTTGTTCTTTACGTTACATCCATTCTTCACGTGTTATATATCTATATACACACACACACACATACACAAGAGAGTCCCAAGCGTTTCCACTCGTTCTCCATCTCTCGTCCCTGCTGCCCTTCTCTCTTTCTTTTTTCCCTCCTGCAAAAAGGTCTGTCCGTCCTCCATATAATACCCAACTACACGCGCACGAGCGCGAAAGAACATCCACATATACATACATATACCTATATACAAACACATGGTTACTGCTTCGCCAAACGCGTTGCATGGACGTGGGCAGATGGATCATTTCGCTGCTATATAGGTGTACCTATATATACACGCTGTGCTCTATACGGAGGACAAGAGAATATTATAGGGAGGAGAGAAGGTGGTGGAGGAGGCGATGTCCATGAAACCGGTTTTACCTCACTGCTGCTGCTGCTGAGGCTCTATCTTTCTTGTATACTCCCTTTCCTCTCTTCGCCCTCGCGCTTTTTTTTTCGCTTTTTGCCAATGGTCCCCGCGGGATAGCTTGCCTAGCGACCAGGACGTTATAGGTAGGTATGTATATAGTATACCTCAGCCCTATAAGCTCGTCGACGTCGATCGTTCGACCAAATTCTTATGCGTCCTCTCTTCTTCTATACCTCATGACTATATACGAAGCAGCAGAAAGCTCTGGTGTGGCTTGCTCGTTATATATACCCTCTCTCATCCGCAAGAGGATCGATCGGTGACAATATTCTCGACTCTTGCTTGGATCTTTTTCTACTTATATGTGCTACCTATATCCTTGCTCTTGCTTCTTCTTCTTTTTTTTTCTTTCAACACAGGACTTGAGAAGCGATTTGCTCGGGAATGCGGCCCCTCAATGCTGTGTGGTGTGTGCGTGTGTGTGTATGTGTTCTATATATATTATATGCCAAAGCGCCAAGTTACTGTGCGTATATATGTGTGTGTGTGTGTGTGTGTGTGTGTGTGTGTGTGTGTGTGTGTGTAGCTTGAGAGACACGGGGGCGAGTATAGCTAGCTACATATATACACGAGAATGGGCCCCGCGTGTGCACGTCCTTGAGAACCTTGTTATATGGCAGCAGCAGGAGCAAGAGCAGTAGAAGTCTGTATATGTTTCCGCGCCCCGCACACGCTTGCGTTCAGGGGGGAGACTACTCGCTGCCGTAAAACTCATAGCCAAGAGTAAGAAAGAGAGAAAGAAAGAGTGTGTTCTTTCGCGGTTTATACACACACACACACACACTGCAGTGTTCGCCTTGAAAATCCCAAGTGTGCATTGCTGACGGCCAATGAGCTATACAAAGAGAGAAAGAAAGAAAGACAGAAAGATATATGAGGGGGGGGGGGAAAGAGTAAGATTTTTTATTTTTACTTTTGCAAAATGTCTTTTTGCAGTAAGAAATCAAAATGAGTAGATTATACACTTTTCTAGCTTGCACTTGGTACAAACTACAAATTTTTCTTGTTACTTTTTTTTTTACTTTTTTAGCAGTGGGTATATAAGTGGTTATACTTGGTGGAAAGCTATGCAACGTATGTATATAATTTGCTGCATATACATACATACATACATACACGAGGATCTTCTCTACTGCTTACAAGCAAATGCGGGAGAGGTATAGGTAAGAAAATGAAAGGGGAGAATAATATTCAGCTAGCATGTGCATTCCAAAAGTCCTTTGGATATTGTATAGATGTATACGTTGGTTAAGGTGTATAGGGAAAGGTTGCGTATATACATGCATACGATGTAAAGGACAAAAGGGCTGACTTGGAAACTTATTAGCTTGGCCTTGTAAGTTACTGCACATCAGCTGATATGTGCCGCTGCCGACTCTCTTTCTTTTGAAAGAAAAGAGAATTCGTTGAACAATCAAATGCTTGAATATGCTAGAAATAATTGTTAATAGATTGATTACTATTATTAGTTTTTAATAATAAATTTAGAGAATAACCGCGATCTAATGATAACTTATTTAATTTAATTTTTTACCATGAAAATTACAAAAATTAAATTATACTCACTCCTCCCTTACTACAAAAAATAAAACAAGTTTTATAATAATTCACAAAGTGTACAACAAGTAGACGTATTTAATAAGAAAAACGTGGTAACAATATATATATATATTATCTACTCTATACAGAAAATCCATCCAGTTCTTATTTCTTCTCTCAAGATCATAAAGTATCTCCCTTATTTCCCATTTTTTTATCCGATTTCGTACGTGGTGCGCAATCAAAATCACCACATTATATTATATATACCAACGAATCATTTCAGTAAAAGTCTTTGATGTATGTCGGTTGTCTTATTAATCATCAATGTCTACTATACTATACGTATACATAAATACTTTATACCACAAGACCAGTTTTTTACCCTTTTCACCTCGGAAAAATTCACAAATAAAAGCTCACACAACTGATTTATTTATAGGTATATATATATACACCTGTAGATCCAATAAAAATTTTTCACAAACTAATTAAATTTTCCAAGTTTAAGAAAAGAATAAAAAAATTTCCTTTTCGCTACCAGAATCACAAGTCATCGTATACTATATCCTGATACTTAAGACTCACCTCATTTAAAAAAAAGTTTAGCTCGAGTATTATTTCAAGATCGAGGGTTGTGCTGTAGTGCTATACCTCAAGATTCAGTGTAGTACTTTTCCGCTACTGCCATATAGCAAAGCCAGTGGTTTGAGTGGTTGAAGAAAAACGAGGAGCCACCGCTGCTGCTGCTGCTGCTGCTACACGCTACCGCGTCTTTTATCGCTAATTATCCGGCATTCCTATATATTGAGGCTTCAAAGACTGGAAGGACTGGATTCTCCGTCAGCCGGATAGAATGGTATAGTGTATTCTTCTTCTTTATCTTCTTCTTATTCTTATTCTAATGGCGCTATACACATTAACATGCGTATTCTTGCTATATGGTTAAAACTTGAGATATGTAGAATTTTAGCAAAAATAAAGCTTTTTCTATGACATTAATTTTTATCATTTTTATAAGAAAGTCTTTTTTACATAATACTGCTAACAGGTAGATTTTATACTTCTAAAGGAGTGTATGCATAGCATAATATTCACCTGCACGCACCTGCTGCAGCTTGGAGAACACTTCAGAACTATCGAGCTCTCACCTGGTATAATCACACCCGGTCCCTTTTTCTCTTTCACTCACCCTATATTTTATCCTTTGCGTGGATTTCATTTGCTTATTCGCAGTCAAATCAAATATAAATCGGAAAATCATTAAGAAGAAATAATTAAACCAAGACACCATATCTAACTTGTTGGTGTTATATTGCAAAGTAAGACGCGATGTACTCTAAGGAATTATATCCAGGATGCGTATTATAGCAGACATCAGAAGAAGAAGAAGCTCTTGTATAAATGCATTATAACAATTTTTACTCTCGGTATATATAATAAGCAACGAACGCCATTTTCCCATTGTATTCGAAGCGCCATGGGGGCGCGAGAGTGAAAATTACCAAGGCCATAGACTGAACTTCTTCACCCTATCCTTCTCCCCTTCCCCACTTTCTGTCTCTCTACGAAGAAAATTCGCATACGTATACATAAGAGGGGAGAGAGATAGATATAGAGGAGAGAGAGAGAGAGACCGTCGAGCGTGCGAACGTGCTCGTTCCCTCATTTCCTTCCTCCTCTTATTATCTCATTACCTCCTCCCCTGATTCGTTTTTTTTTTGCTCCTCTCGTGTGGCTTGTGTTATATGGAAATCACTGAAAAATTGACGGCCAACGGCTTGAGTATGTTCATACAGTCTTATTGCAATGTGGTGGCTTGGCTTATATCTTCTTGGAATCTTGATTTTTATATTATAAATAGAATGTGATGTTAACGTAAAATCGTAAAAAAAATTAGTTAAAAATATATACACTTGTTCTGACTTATATTAATATAAAATCCAAATAAAAATTAATCCTTTGAAAATTTCCTTCGAGATTAGCAGAAGCGAAGTTGTGTATTTATGTAGGTAGTTTCAGCTTCTCAATTTATAAACGTGTTCTTAAGTTTGAAAACGAAAGAAAATAGATAAAGAAAAATGAAAGTATATATGCGAAAGAGAAAGAGCCCATAGAGCCAAAGGATTCGCGAAAAGGAAGAAAAAAAGTTTCTGTATAAGAGAAGAAGAAGGTAAGCAAAAAGAAGGGAAAAAAAAGCAAAGGTGTATATATGTGTGTGTGTGTGTGAGAAAGAAAGAGAAGGCGACTAGACAGTAGGCACTTCAAGAATTTGACAGCACGCGTGTATAGGATATAGAGAACTCTTGGTTGCGCTGGAGAGGAGCTTCCAGCATGTATATGGGTATAGGCTTCTAACGATTTATAAGCGAAAAACGATGGTATCAAGGGATCCCAAGCTGCAGAAGTCAAGATATAGATATGCGTGTGTATATTTATTTATGTGTGTGTGTGTGTGTGTGTGTGTGTGTGTGTGTGTGTGTGTGTGTGTGTGTGTGTGTGTGTGTGTGGGTAGTGGGTATAGTATAAGAGTATATATATATATGGGTGCATGCGGGGACGCGCTAAAAGTCACGTGATCATACATGTGGCTCTCGCTGGCGCGTTGCTGCGCTTCGCCTCGCTACACTTCTTCTTCTTCTTCTTCTTCCTTTGCCTGTAGTTATACTCGTTATACACACCATGGCTCTCTCTCTCTCTCTTCGACTTTTCTCTATTTCTATCTCTCTCTTTCTCTCCTGTCCTTCTTATACCAACTTCTTCTCTCTCTGCCTTCACCCGCGTGATAGGCTCTTATATCCATAGGAGCCCCTGGTCTCCTGACCTTCCTCGCTTTAATAATGGTCCTTGTGCAGGAGAAAGAGACCCTATATGCTGGCAGGCAAGTCAAAGAGCTACATTAAATATATATACATGTTTAAGAGAAAGAAAACTGCAGGAAGGACAGTCGTTCTTGCAGTGATATAGCGATGCAGATTTTTGCGATTAAGATTTATATATGTGTTTATTTATAGATATATGTATTTGTTTGAGAAAGTTTAAATAACTTCTTTTTTTTTGATTTAAAAAAGGTGAAATGAAAAAATAATTAGTGAAAAGAGTTTGAAGTATTGATTGCGGTTTAGTACTAGTTGAATTTTTCTTATTTTTTTTTTAAAGGCGTTACTACTTATGCATTTCAAAAAGTGTATTATATGGCTATACTCAAGTGGTAACCTTCGAGATAACAATCGTATTTAGTTTGTATGTATATTTTAAACAACTTGTATACAATGTATTTAAGTGAATAAAAAAAAGAGAGAGAGTAAATTCTCCGTAAATGTAACATTCCAGAGAACATTTAAGATCAAATCATTAACGATTTATTATTTTAAATTCGAGTACCTATATCACAGTGTCTCGAATAGTGTAAAATAGTTGGGAAATCAGTAGAACAAGTGAGGTATGGTTAGACATTGGGAATTAGAGTGTTAACGTTTTATTCAATATTTTTTCTTGAATTTTAAAATGGTATTCAAAGACAAAGTACGTGACGTTTTTTAAAAACATTAACCAGTTTAGTTCTTAGATTTACTAATGTTCATTTTGATAAGAAATTTAACATAAAAATGTGCATTTAAAAAAAAATTATTTATTGCTACCAAAAACAATATAGAACTAAATTTATAGAAAAAATAATACTAAACCTATCTTATAAAATTTTAAAAATAATCCATTAACATAAATCATCTTACGTTGATTTAACAAATAAAAAAAAGTGAACTCGTATCTACTTAAAACACACTGATCAAATAAGATAACGAAATAGTTGCAATTTAAAAGTACTAGAAAAGCCATCGCCCACCTTTTAAAGTCCCTTTTTCTCTCTTTCTCTATACTCAAGCAGACTCGACATCAGAAAGAGAGGCCCATAAGCAGAAGAAGAAGAAGAAGTAGAAGGATAGAAAAAATCAGCGAGTATATAGCAGCAGAAGCAGCGTTAAAAAGAAGGAGAGTATATATAGGAGATGGAGAAGAAGAAAAAAAAATCAGAAAAGAAGCACATCGAAGAGAGACGAGGGAAAGAGAGGCAGTAGGTAGTAGAAGCAAAGGATGGTCGAAAGGGAGGGCAAGAAGGAGGAGGAGGAGGAGGTGGAGGAGAAGCAACACGACTATTCGAAGAGCTGGTCTCGTGGTGGAGTCGACCGTCAGCTCGTCTCTCTATCCATCCTCTCTCTCTCTCCTTCCCTCGCTTGCTTGAACATACTACTCCCCTCTCGCTGATCGTTCTCTTGAATCCTTGGGCACTGGGGCGGCTTGCAGCAGCAGCAGTGTGTGCATGTAGCGCTGGCCGAGCGCTTCTCTACGTGTGCACGTCCTTCCCTTCTTCTTCTACTTCTTCTTCTTCTTCCACTTTTACCGGCTCGCTCGTTGAGGATGAGAGCGGCTGCGATAGAGAAAGAGAATATAGTCGCGGTGGCGGCAGTTCTCTTCCTTTGCCTTAACCTTTACCGCACTCCTCCTCCTCCTTCTTAGTTTCTCTCTCTCTCTCTCTCTCTCTCTCTCTCTCTCTCTCTCTCTATCTCTCTTTCTCCCTTCTTTCCCTCCTCGAGAACGTCGAGAGCGCCGTTTTCCTGCCCTCTTTCTTCGTCGGCGGGCACGAGCCGCACTCTCGCTTTCGTCGCTCCAAAGGGAGCCCCGCGAGAGAGTAGATCGTCGTATCCACCAATGTAGTACTACTACAAGCCTAAGCGTTATACATTTATATTTCTCCTTTGATAATCCATGGCTTTTCCTACAAACCTGCCGGACTTTTCCGACTTTTACTACTTACACATTTTTAATGCTCCGTTTGAATTTTCCCGCCTCTTAAAAGCTTTTCCATTCAATTCTTTTGATTGTGTACCTTCTCCTTATCGCTTTTGGCTATGTAGCTTAATTTTTTTTTTGTAAAGTTTGTTTTTTGATTTCTTTGTTGGAATGGTTTTTTATTCTCTTATTTTATTTCTGCTCTTGGCTGGTTAAGTGATAATGTACTTTGTCATTGTTTGGAGTGCGCGAATTTGAAGGCTTGGCATACGACCTCGGATGCAGTTTGGTAAGTTCGTTTACATGTGTATTTTTTTCTCTTTTTTCTACTATCCTTTGTTGCTCGTTTAGTTTATCTTCTTCCTCTGACAAAGTTTTTTTTTATCTCTTGTTCATTGAATGCGTGTGTTGCTCATCGTTTTTTTTTCGTAAAAATATAATGACTAGTCTGTTTCTTATGAAATTTTACATATGCAATTAATTTTATATTTGCTCTTTCTTTATATTTATAATTTCTTTTACAAGCAAAGTTGCATATTAAACTTAGAAATATTTTATTGAGAAAAAATAATATATTTTTTTCTAAATATTCAATTAATTATCTAATTTGTTGTGTGTGAATAAAATTAAAAAAATATTGATGAAATTAAAAAAAAATAATTTGATAATTAAATAATTTAAAAATTTTTTTTGCACAATTAATAAAGATATCGGAAAAGAAAAAAAAAAATATAACGCGGGACAAAGAACGAGAATAATATGCATCACTATACTATTTTAAGAACAGTATTTCTTAATTTCTTACTCTTGTATTCGGAAGCATTCTCTTTGAGTATGAAATTCGTATTCAAAGAGTTTTTAAAAATATATTTTTATCATAAGAGCAATACTCTTTTTAAATTATAATCATTCATTGACTATTTTACAATTAATTCTTTTTTTAATAAATAATATAATTAATTTTTGTTCAATTAGATGTACTAAACTCTTTTATACAGTTAAATAAAAAATTAAAGACAGATCATTTTGTAATAAAATATAATATAATTAATGTGTTAGAAATAAAATACTTGTCTTTCGTATGATTAAAATATTTAAGTTCTTTTTACAAATCATTTTATTCTTTTTTGTTGCGGTAAAAAAAATTGTGTATTCGCAACTCAAAAGTGCATACAAATGCGGTTTTCACTCTAAGAAATGATCGAACAAAAGACTAAAAAATCCAAAAATACGAGACGAAGAAATTTTATACCAGAGAAACTTGAGACTGTAACTTATACATGCATACATACATACATACATTCATTGCATTATTTTTTTTAACCATTTCAAAAAAATAATAGGATTTTAAAAATTTTAAATGTTACATTATAGTTACATGTCTAAGGGATTATTTTAAAAATTTAATATTTATCAAAAAAAATTGCTTAACGTTAATAATTTTTATAAATAAAAATTACTTATTTGCAAACGTAAATTATAATTTTCAAAATTAAAAAATATGAACATCAAAAAGAATTAAGAATGTTTCGTTATTATAAAAAGATTTTTATTTTAATTAGAGCTTTTTTGACGTTGTTTTGAACGTATTTTTGCATATTTGTGCAATAGCTTATCAGTCAGATGCCAAGAATCGAACCCACGACCTGTAGATTTTAAAACCAACGCTCTTAACTAAGCCATTCCAAGCCTTAAATTTCAAGCATACATATCTACAAAATATTATATATTTATTACTCAACAATTATTTACAAAATAGCATTTAATAATTTACAGAATAAAAGATATATCAAGCATACACACACACACACAGAAAGCAACAGTATAATTTTAAAAATTCTCTCAGGAATATAAATTTCAACATCATAAATGAATGCAGTCCGATGCAGAGAAAGCTGACCTTCGGATTTTAAAAGTATATCGCAGAAATGCATCGTTATATGTACATACATACATACTTACTCATTTCAGTGTCATTGAAAATAAGAGTCAAGCTAAATTTACACTTTAAACTAAACCGAAATATCTTATTATTTCACCATAAAAAATAAAATTAATAAATAATTTAAAATACAACACATATTTAATCAAACAATATAAAAAAAATGTTCTTTTAAAAAAAGGAAAAAAAAATCTAAAGTAGTATGATTCATCTTCGGAGTGCAACATCCAGCCGAACACATACATATAAACCTCATTACAACACTTACACGCATGTATGCCAATATTTTCCGGACCAGCCGAAAGCCTAACAAAAAAAAACGAAAAAGAAAAAAAAGAGCCGGGTATCCTTCGGACACGTCTTGAAAAGCGTGTAGGGTATACGCATATATAAATGCGACGACGCCAACGAAGAAAGAGGTAAGTGGAAGAGGGAGTGTGCTGCTTTTTGCCGTTGCAAAAAAGGCCCGCTGCTGTTGCTACAAGGGCGCGGAGAAAAAGCCGTCGGCAACTGCATCGAGTATATATAAGCAAGAGAGAAAGAACTAGCCTGGGTAAAAAGACGAAGGCGATGCATCGGCAATTGCATTGTGCATGATCGCCACCAAGGCAGTGGTAGTAGAGTATATAGTAATGGTGATGGTGGTGGTGGTGGCGGTTGCAGTATATATGCAAGCAAGTACCTATATATAAAAAAGAGAGTCGAGGGAGACTCGACATAGTAAAACTTGCTTGATAGGCTGCAGCTTGAGTGGGGCAGAGTATATTCAGCAGACTGCGAAAGAGGGAGCAAGAGAGAGAAGGAAAGAAAGAGAGCGCTTATATACCTGCCGCCAGACGCGGCAGACTACTCCGGTCAAGGTCGTACGTCGTTTAACGCTTCTCCTTCTCTCCTTTTCTTCCTCCTCCTCCTCCTGCTTCTCTTTTTTTCTTCTTCTTCTTCGTCTTCTCCTACCTACTTCTTTCTTTCGTTTTCGCGCGCGTATATAGGCTTTTCTGCGAGCGTCGACAACCGGCCCGCATGAAGTCGCGAAGCATATCACACATATGTATGTATACCTATATAAGACGCGTTAGCTTGCACTTATATGCGAGTCTGGAGAGCTATAGCTGACTTTTGCTTTTCATTTATGGATTTGCGAGTCTACGTGATCGATTTTTAAAGGTCCAATTTTTGGTTTTGAGAATTTGAAATTTGAATTAGATTGATGTATAATACTGAAATAAAAAGAGTAAAAAAATAAGAAAAAAATAACATCAGAGTGCGATTTGCAGGTTTACAAAGCTCGGAGAAAAAGAGATAGTAAAACGTCAAAGCACCACATAAATGAAACATTTGCGAATCCAAAAATTTTGCTGACGACTGATAAGAGGAAGAAAAATAAATACAGGTGAGTCTATCGTATGCTTCTCGGGTTAACCGAATTTTTTTGTCCAACCACGCGTTGACTAATACTATTAAAATTTGCACTTTTTACAGAACGAAGAAGAGCAGATATTTATACAATTGTGATTTGAGAAAAAGCCGTTAACACGTCAAAGTCTGGTAACTCCACCACCGTTGGCTGTTTGTTGAGGAGGCCAATGGGGTACGAGTTTCCTACCATTGACGTGTCGATCAGCGGAAAAATTAAATTCATCAGTACATAATAAAATTTAAGGAAAATAATACAAAAAGAATCAGTGGAAACGACGAATAGATTATTGCGTGTACCAAGAAATTTCATCTTGATGGATCATCAACTGGTTCGACAAGTTATTGAACTTTTATTTTGAGCTGCTAATTTTAATTTGTAAAGAGCGTGTGTGTCTGTGTGTCTGGGTTTAGTCGAAGCCAGAATTTTATTTAGTTAAGTGCTTCTCTTTTATTTTCAATGTATATATAAGCTATAAATTTTTATGACAAGCTTTATGTTCGATACTTAATGTGTTAATCTTTTGCAAACTATATTGTCTTTCATCGATTGATTTAAAAATATTATTTTGATGCTATGATTTTTTTTATAGAAATAATTTGTTATAACTTATTGCGTGTAAGTAACGCTGATAATATTTTACTTGTATTAAAATTCATTTACAGATTCTAGTGAAGTTAAATAAAAATTTTTTGTTTATCATATATTTTAATTTTTTCAAGTACATAATATTTTGTTTGCTTTAAATGAATAATTAAACCTTGAAATTATGTACTTTTTTATTGTTGTAAAAAAGAGTTAATAAATCATACTGAAATGGCCTACGTTGTAAAAGCCTTTTTTCAAGGTCAAACTGTTTATCATTTTTTAAAAACTCTTAGAGAAAGGTAATTTTATTCTTTTTAGTTAAAACATCAAAAATACGTTACAAAACAGCATTGGTATTAATCTATATTAATACCTACGGATACGCAGAGAAAATAAATTTTAAAAGAAAAAGTTTATTGTTTATATAAATTTTGCTATTAATATTTTTTAAACGAAAGATTTTATCAATTTTAATAAAAAATCACATTAAATTAATTAATTAATTAATTATACTTTATTGCGTAAGAATCATATAAATTTATGTGTGTCAATAGTATCAGATTATATCTTATCGCATTTTTATTTCTAGCACATTTGAAATTCAAAATTTCAAATTCAAAGAAATTCCCTCTCTTACCGACTGTTAAATATAAACCGGCTACTGGTATACCCAAAAGTCGCAGTCCTTACTTACTATCGGAGTCAGAGAAAGGGGCCGATCAACGCATGCAACAACATACCTAATAAACCACACGCGTTGCAAAGTGTTTATATTATACGTTACAGTCATTCCGTTTCAGCCCCCAAGAGAAGGCCTGCAACTGCACAGATACGCATTACTCGGTTGTTCTCGTGTGTCTCAGAGAAAATTGTCCAGCAGCGCGTCACACATTTCCTCATCGAATGCACACATAATATAACGTATACTTATACATCGCGTTGGAATTCCAACGTAAAAGTAGCGCGCTCGCGAATCCAACAGTTGATGTTAGAGTGTCTTCGAATTCAGATGCAGCCTCCTCTTGTAAATTGCTGACGACAATGACTCGGCTGGGCGGCAATAATTCCTCGGCGCCGCTTTTGCTGCTCCTTCTTCTGTTCATAATCAATTGTTCCGAGGCTACTTATAGAACGGTAAGCCCTTAAATATTTCTGTTTTGATAATGATGATCGAGCTCGTTTATTCTTATCGCGCTCCGACCTTGTCATATATGTGTATTTAGCGTGATTCTGTTTTGTTTCGTGATAATTGGCGTCTGCTTTTTACGGTCTGCTGGGTTTCATCTGTAATGTGGAGCAAAATATCTATATTTCGTTGCTGATTTAGAATTTTTAAGCTCTAACAATCACTCTGTTGTAATTATCTGCTAGTTTTTTTATAAATTACTCTACTTTTGTTGGGAAATTTATTTCTTGATAATTTGTAAATATTTATTGATACCATACAGTGTTTAATAACTAGCAACACAAAAAACACAGAATAGACCTAGCAAAGATTATCTTTTATTATTTATTATTGTTTTGGGTCAAGCTGTTTACTATGTAGTAGAAAAAATTTTTAAATTATAAATATCATTTTATTTTCATTTAAAGCAAAATGGTACTTATCTGTGAAATTAATTTTACAAAGAAAAGAGATACATGTTATAGCATAGAAAGCTTCATTTGAGTCAGTGCTGATTATGATTCATTCACTTGTGTTCTATTTATATGTAGAATTAATAGACTGAATAAAGAAATCATATGTATCTTTTGTAACTAAATAAAATTTTACTTGTACATTTATTTATATAATTTACTTATATAAATATAATTTGCAATAAAAATTATCATGATAACTAAATAAAGTTGCGTTTTACTTCACAGCTAGATTATGCCTTAAATGAAAATTGTAAAGAGCTGTGCAAAAATACAAAAGTAAGATTAGGACATGTGAGTGCTATTGGACCTAATGACACATTACACTATCTCTGGGATTTCACAAGAGATCCAACAATATTCATTGCTGTTACGTCACCAACTGCAAAATTAAATGTTGATTGGAGCAGCTATATATCTAGATTGCCATATTCAGTCAATTTTACTGAGGATCCTACTTACACTTTTGGTGTGGCCATAGAAAGGGTTGGTACAATTATCTTTTGAATTCATACAAAAAACATTATAGATGATACCTTCTTAAACAAAAATTGCTATTTTTAGATACTTGAATTCAATGATATTAACGATGAAGCAAGAATTGATCAAGTCAATAATTCAAATATTGTAGAACTAAATTTTGCAAATTTCCAATGGCAACATAAGAATTTATCTGATCATGATAATTTTATTGAATTTTATACTGAAGCAAATAGTTACAATGATTCGAGCACTCATGATTTTCGCAATGGAACCATTAGATTTTTAGTAAGTAAAAGCTTTAAGAAATTTTGATTAAAAACCACAAAAAGTGTTTTTACATAATTTAATTAATTTATGTTAATCATAAAATTTTTTTACAGATGCAAGGTTTCAGTACTTTAAATCATTCTAGTATTGTTCCTTGTATGTTGCACTCTGAAAATGCTACTCAAGTAGACATTGTCATTGACCATTTACAGACAAATAAAAACTTCACCAAAAGTAGATATGCTCTTGAATTAATGGTTGTTAGTCAATCTAGCACCAATAATTCATTAAATTTAGATGCAAAACAAAAGTTGGATGATGAATTTACACCTGGGGTATTCCAGGTATTTTTTAATGCTATAATAATTTTTGTTACTACGCATAAAGAAATATTTTATAAATGTTATATTGTTCAAAGGTTCTAGAATTGACTTCACCAGGTGTTGATGAGAATACTGGGTATGTGCAATGGAGACCAGTGTCTTACCAAACTTCTGATCGAGACATGCAATACTCGACTAGTACAGTTGTTTATCCACTAGCTGGTGCTTCAATCAATGATTATTTGAATAAAAATAATTTACTATACTTGTACTATGGAGAAAATATGCTTAATTTTTTGGTTCAAAAAATAAATATTTCCATTGGTGAAAAGGAAGATCATTTTTACAAATCAAATAAATATGCCACATGGTAAGAGTTAATGTTTAAATTTTTTCATATTTTACATGAAATGATTACATAGTAAAGAACATGGAATTTCATAAAAAAAAATTTTTGTAGGACTTTTATTGTTGGTTATGGAACTCCACCATCTGAACGTTTTTCTTACGTAGTTATATTAATTATTTCTCTTGGTCTTGGTATTCCAGTATTGGTGTTAACATGGGTAGGACTGTTTATCTGTAGAAGTCAGAACCAGACAGAACGCGAATTGATTATTCAATAAGATATGATCAAAAATCTATTTTTTACATTATTTAAAAGTAAACTTATGACGTTATTTTGGCGTCAATACTATAAAATTAACTAACTTTTTTGTTACATGGAAAATCCAATCTTTTTTTCTAAAAGTAACTTTTTCATTTTTAATAATTATTAACTTTAATTTTGAAATAAATAACAAATAAAATTTTTATAAATAAAATTTATTAAAATAAAAAAAGTATTTATTAGTAATGTTAGAATTTTTGTGATAAGACTCTTCTATATATTGTAATGCTTATGTAGATCACTAGATAAGGATTTTCCAACTAGTTCATTTTATAGGAAAAAATTTACCGACAGTGCCTTTAATTATGTATAAAAATGTAATTTAAAAAAATGTATAAAAACGTATTTTGTGCTATTTTACAAATATGTTTTAGAAGCACACACTTTTTAAAAGTACAAGCACTGATATCTCAAAGCATATTTAGATTTTTAAGCATAATAGTAATGGTACATGTATATTTTCATATTAATAACTTCTTGTAGATATCAATCAACGATTGTTACGCTTTTTTAAGAACGAGAATGAACATAATATGCATAATATTAATATATTTTTTAGTTATTTAAACTTTTTCATAAGCACTGACAATAATTATGAATGATGCATAAGTTTTAAAAAATACTTTACATAAAACAATTTTAATTGTAAAAAAGCAATTACAGTTTAATAGTAATTTCTTAGACTTGAACTGTTGCGTAGAATAAAATAATTCATGTAACGCAATTATATTATTAGCAATATTTTTAAATCCTAGTAAATTTTGCCATAATATTAGTGTACTTGTAAGTTTTTCTATGTACCTGTTGAAGTTTTAAAAATAAAATAAAGTTTATGTAGATTAGTGATAATATGATCTATGATGAATAAATAAAATAAAAATTTACCAAATATGAATGATCACAGTATTTTACTTTTCTTAAAAATGTATTATTATCATGTTTCTTTCAAATGCCTTTAATTATATCTAAAAAAAAGAAAAACAAAGCAATAAAAATGTAATAAGCTGTTTCACTGTTACTCAATAATTGAAATACTTACCTGCGCAAATTCTTGTACTAATAGTTAATATTTTTACAAATAAACATAAATTTCAACATAAATTTTTTAGCTCTTATCTTTGGATATTTGTCATTTTGGTAAGTTGCAGGAAAACGTACCGAAGGGTACGCCAAAAGTTTGATGGAATAAATCAACAAAACAAAATGACACACACAGCCTTGATTTAGTGTTATAAGCTTTTTCGTTTATTGAAAATACCTCTGTAAAATGTGTGAACCTGCCGGTGCACACTGCTCGACTATTAACAAAGATTGAATCACCTATGGAAGGATAATAGTAAAATCATCGAAATAAAGTATATAAAGGCAGATAAATGTTGAACGAAAGACGTTAAAATAAAAAAGCCTCTCGACGTCGATGAGAGAGAGATATATATAATAATTATGAGCCGTAAACAGAAAGAGAAGGGGATCATGTAATCGACGTTTATCTACATGTAAAAGGAGAAAACAAACAATGTCTTGCGTTTTATTCGATATAGCCTAAGATAAAAAGGGAACCAATCAACGATACATTCGCTTAGATTTTTTTTTTTTCATGTATTATAATCTTAGTATATTAATAATATCGTGTATAACAAAGCGGTAACAACTTGTTAATTTTTAACTATTACGATAATAATTATTTATTTTATAATTACAATAATCAATATAAGGGTCGTTTTTTTTTCTTCTTCATCTTCTTTTTTTCCTCTTTAACTAATATAAGTAACAAATCAATCTCTCTCGTATTTTTTTTTTAAATCTTATTTATTTATTTTTTTTCATTATTTTTATTAATCCCTCGGTCGATCGAATATATAAATCCTTTGCTAGAATCATTTTTTATTTTATATTTTTTTTCTTCTTTGTTGCTTCTTTACAATTTTTTGCTTCGTTTCGTTAGCGTCACCCGTGCTTTTATCGTATTATATTTATTATGCTCGCAAAACCCACTAAACCGCGCTCTGCCCGATTAAATAAAGATACACGCATTTATTAAAGTAATATCTCGTTCGACTTACACCTCCCTTACCGAATTATTATCATTTTATTTTTTTTTTTTCAATTAATTACAATAATATAGCTTTTTTTTTTATCGCACATTTATCGACTCGACAGAAATTTTTTTCAGACCCTCAATCCACCGATAAGCTGATATCCTTTGCAGATTTATCGATCACTACCACCGATCTCGATAAATATATACGAAACGAAACGTTACGTAACATCTTATACTAAGATCGGACCAAGAAGAAGGAAGTAATCAGAGCTCAAGATATTCGTGCATCATCGCCTCGGGGGGGAAGTTTTTTACAGTGGCATCAGACGCACGATATTCGAGCTCTAATTTCTTCTCGACCACGTACAGACGATCATTCAAATACTGCAGATGAGCTTCGTTGCTCGTCTATATATTACCGTAAAGAAAGAAGAATCAAATCGAGTCAACATTTTTTTGCGTTAAAATAGTCGGTAGTAATCACGTGCACGTCCTTTTTTTTTTATATTTTATCCCTCGTTCAAGAAATATTTTTAAATAGCTCCTGTATTTTTAAATAGTTCGGTCATTTTGCGCTTTCCAGTTGTATTTTTGTTTAGTGTGTTATTGTTTATCAAGATTTTTTATTCTCGGTACGTTAACGAACATTTCACATAACGGTTTCTTTTCTTATAATTTTTGTTTTTTTATTTTTCATTTCTTTGTTAATTATTATTACTTTGTTTTCACTGAAATAACTCCTCGATAGCTAGCTTGATTTTTATTATTTTTTTTTTTTTGTTAGTGTTTGCTTAAAATTGGATTCTTAGCTCATCTACCTATGACCCATGGCAGTTGCTTGTTCATTATACTGGCCGACAGGCTCTGGTTGTTATTATTATTATTTTTTTTGTTTAAATTTAATTTATGCGCTTATTTTTTTTCTTTTTTTCCATTTTTTTTTATCATTAAAAGTATTTTCTGCTGGTTTAGCTTTCACACTTTTACAATAGCCTTCTAGTAATGATTTTTTATATTTTTTTTTATTATTCTTTTTTATTTTTTTATATTTTGCTTTTCCCTTTTTTTTTTGTTTGCTTGCATATTTTTTTTGTATTTTTTTGTATTTTTTTTCTTGAGAGTTTGGTTGTTATTATCACTGACAATTTGAAATAACGTTTTCTTTTTTAAACCGAGAGAGTCTTCATCAGAAATGAATATGTACGTATCTACATTCATTTACTCCTATTCCAGCATTCTTTCGCTATATTAGAGAGAGGTCAACCTGGAGCTCCGCACAAAGTTTTATCCTCACCCAGCCCTCCCAGTTCTCAATTAAATAAGGAAGTGCGAGCACTAAAGCAGAAGCGCGCGAAAGCGTCTAACGACCCCGGGTAGCCCATCGTCGGGGAAGTATATACACATCAAGATGTAGTATGGCGCGTTATCGGCAGGCTGCCCGTAATGGGAGACGCAAACGTGCGCTAAGCCAATAAGTACCGGGTCCAAATTATAAATTTTTCTAATTGTTTCACGTTTACGGTTAGATTTGAAAAAAAAAGGTGCGCAGCTTATAGAATGCGCGCACGTGGGGCAGGGTCGGCCGCCGGCCCGGGTGACGTGGCTGCCACGGCCGGGGAAGGTATAAGCGGCAGCGCGCGTCGCAGCAAGTCCCGGAACAGTTGCGCATTCGAGTGGTTTGGATGGGACCGCTGGAACGCGCTTTTCCGAGCCCCGTTACGATAATATCACCCGGATCACGGAGGTCGACTGGTCTGCGTTATATTTACTGCAATATCCGAGTCCTCTGTATGTGGCTGTGAACGAGTTCCCAAGATAGACTTTCGAGGAGCGGTATAGATATTGCGATTAAAATCCGCGAAGCTCGAATTACATGTAAGATACAAAGAGAGAGAGAGAGAGAGAGTTATTGAAACTTTGCGGCTGAGTAGTCACGAATGGGCGCGGCTGTTATTACTTATACGGATCAGTAATTATGGTGTATATTAGGAACGTGTAGTGTGGTATATGCGGGTTCTTAAAAAAATATTTGTGCAATATATTTATACCGAACTAATAATAATTGTGAGTATATCGCGAAATATGAATTAATTGCGTTGATGTGTAATTTGTTTTTTTTTTTTAACATCTCTGCGTTATCGGTGCTTAATACAAGCGGGACGGCAAACGGATTGAATTACATATAAATTCGGCTCATCTCACAAATGCTACGATTTACATGACGGTTGATGATGATAAGGGTGAGCTTTAATAATGAGCGTGTTTAAAAAGTTGGTGTATACAAGTGAACTCGTTACGGCCAATATGTAATTAGAGGACTTGTAAACGAAGATTATGTTGATACGGACCTGGTAACATATATATATGCGATTCGCACTCCCTTTTACAAACGCATTTAATTCGCAACAATGTGCAGTCAAGCTCCTCTTACTGTATACATTCTACACCTCTCTCGCATTATCATGGCATTATTTTTTCATTATTTTATTTACGTTTTTTTTTTTTTGTTTCATCTTTTTATTTTCTCTACGAACTTCATATTTTCAGCATCTCTGTTTTATAACGCGCAAGTGTAAAGCTTATTTGCTGTGAATTTGTATCAATAATAACAAAATAAAGCACTTAGCCTCGCTGCATAACTCCAAAGTGCAAATAACTCTCGGCGCTCAATTTTTTTTATTTTTCTCTTATATATATTTATTCTTTCTCTGGCGACTCGCACATACACACAGACGTACTTTTTTTTCACATTTACTCTATCATACACATGCATACATTTTCACACACGTACGCGCGCAGGTGTGTGTGCACGCAGGTATTGTTCAAAGTCACAAATATCGTCGACGGCACCATAAGTGTCCATATATATATAATACCACATTAACATTACCATTTCGTACAGATTTGCTTTGGTCATCATCCGAAGAGTTAACCACTAGCAACGTAACTTTATTCTTAGAGGGTTTGAGTTTTTTGGAGACTGACCGCAAGCTTCGTCAAGCTATCGACAGTCTCTCTTCTCTTGCCCTTTCTTTTCTACCTGGCCACATACGGGTGTGTATTACCGATGAACGCGCCGCGTTCTCGCGAATCGACGACGATAAAAAAAAAAAAAACAATTATTACGCAGAGCGCGAATCGCTTTATTTGTATAATAATATATCATATATTATGTTATTTTATAATTTTTTTTTTTTCATCATTTACTTTATTAATATCATCTTATTTTCCTTCGAGTAAAAAGTACGTTTATTAGATTGTACAAATGTACGTGTGCGATCCATAAGCAGCGTAGATGCAAATCGAATTATTTTTATTATTATTATTATTATTTTTATTTTTATTATTATTAATATTATTATTATAATTATTATTATTCTTATATTCCTTTATATAATATGTACAGAAATTCTCATGGTGAAAAATGACTCGTAAGTGATAGGTAGTGGATTATTATATTTTTTTTTATTTTTTTAAATCCACTTGGTAGTGAGTGACTTATATAATCTGTTTTATTATATATACCCTCCTCCTTCTTTCTTCTTTCTTTACGCGCTTCGTATGTATTATTTTATTTATCCTTCCACTTTTATATTCTTTCGTTATATATCATTCAAATATAGCCAAATTTTTCATTCCTCAAATTAAAGTTCATTATTTGCCAAAATCACCATGGCAGTTCCCATATACAGAGAAGGGTTTCACATTATCATATCCATCAACAGCTGCGATATTTTTAAATACGCATTTACATAATCATCAAATAACATATTTCACATGGAATCGCGAGGACAAAAATTTCATGTGTATACACATTTGTGTGTTCAAGTGTTAATAGCAGTGCTAAAAAGACTGACACTATTTAGCCGATTTCCGATCTATAGAGGAAGTAATCGGACTCGGCGAAAGTATCCGAATTTTTTGTACCACTAATATATTTTTGTGTGTGTATGTGTGTATGTCTGTGTTTACACTCGTTCACGTCACTCGTTACAGTGTCTTTGCTGCAAACGTTTCGTGTGAGAGTGTATGTGTGTAAATGTGAAAGTGTCTGTGTATGTGTGCAACGTGTATTAGTATATGTACGCTTTTATTATTTGCAGGCGCACCGTTTCGATCAGAGAACGAAACGACGACGACGACGACGGCGATAAAATTTGCTTTGAACAACGACAATCACGTATTTCTTTTATTATTTTTATTTATTTATTTCGTTTTATCGTCGCCCGATTTTAATGTGAATGCTGCGATTGTGCCTTGGGAGTGAAAGAACTTTGAAATTTTTTTACTTATCAAGTAAGTGAAAGAGCTTCGATCGCGTATAGCTGATAGTCGTAAGACATATGCCTACAACGAAATAGCAAAGAACGTATAAGCTATTATTATTATTATTCTTAATTATTTTTCGCTAGGAAATTTTGTTTTTCATAAGCCAGTTTAATTTTACCGATGCTTTAAATCATTTTAATAGAATTGAAGATTTGATCTTTCTTTTCACCTATATCGGAACGTATATTCTAGTTCTGTTATCAAAAAGATGTTGTTTAAAAAATTTGTCTTCTTGATCGAATATCGAGTTTCGGCGTGGATTGAGAAAAAAAAAAGAGAAAAAGAGAGAGGGGATAAAAGAAAGAGAGATTTGCATGTCATGCGCGTCATTTTTTGTGCGATGAGATAAAAGGATTGCTTGTCGTCTTCTAATATTTTTAATATTATATTTATATTAAATATGTAAGTTCGTATTTGCGTTGGAGACTTTCGTTGGATTATTGGATTCGAATATCTATTTTGCTGACAAAATACAACTCTTGATAAATATTTTCTTTCAAATTATCAAAATAAAGCTTTTAATTTTTTAATCAATTAACTTGTCATTCAACAAAATTTACCACATGATTCTCGCGATATCAATTAATTGTATATAAAAAAAGAAAAGAAAAACATGTTTCGGTATTAAAAAAAAGTAATATCATCACAGCAACAAATAGATACTCTTATTTCAATTATATATTTTATTTTTTCATCACGTTATCGTTTATTCATCATCATTTTTTTTTTTGTCACGATCATAAAGGCAACTCGTTGAAGGATTTTTTTTTTTCTTAAACTGTACAATTAACTCTAAGGCTGCATCGAGTCATACATTATATTAAATTACACTCATAAACGCGTCCAGATTATTGAAATTCATTAAAAAAAGATATATATCCGCACACTCGAGTTCGCAGACTATAATATCACGTGAAAAAGCAATGAACAACGTATCACCTTCTTATATCACTTCTTATACGAAAAATTTAATCTTTTTGATATACCTAAAACTAATTGAACAAGCTCCCGAAAGCCGAAATCAGCGATAAAATCGACTAGAAACGCAAGCACTAGTCCAGCGCTAAGCGTGACCGCGCACACTGCGAACTCGAGCCCTGGCAATATTCCACGACTCGATATTCTACTCTCTTTCAGCTCCCTTCCACCTCTCTCTCTCTCTTTCTCTTTTTCCAATCTCCAATTCATAAATATACGCCTACTCGTCTCTAATAGCGACCGGCACTCCTACGCGTCTCCCTCCCTCGGCACTCGCGCATCATCGACAACGGTGGTCCCCCCTTGAGTCCGTCACAGGCAGGTCCACCCTTAGGCGTCCCCAGCCTGGTCTGCTCCGGTAGGTACCCCAGCAGTAGCCTCCTCGCCAGCGGCAGTAATAGCATTATGCCCGTCCTCGCAGGGCTGATCATCATCATCATCGGGCCGCTGGCTGGTTGAGGCTTCCGTCGTCGCCGCCGTGTCCGTTCATCAGACGTCCGCAGTGCGCGAGGTGACGCTCGGCGAGCGGCTGTGTATGACGACCTTGTGGCCGTTCTTCGTGACGAAACCGTCGCTCTCGACGAGCACGGCAGTCTGGAGCACGTGGCCGTCGGTCGGTTGCTGCTGCTGCTCTTGACCAACAGCAGCAGCAGACTCGGCCGTGACCGAGGCATTATTAGCTGCTCCGTTCCCGTTCGTTGCTGTTCCTCCTCCTGCTGCTGCTGGACCGGCATTCGTCGGGCTACCGTTCGTGGTAGTCGTCGTTGGCCCGCCGTTCGCCGGCCCGCCGTTGGCTGCTGGAGGCTGTCCATTGCTGCCACCCTCAGCAGGTCCACCGGCATCGCCGTTGCTGCCACCACCGGCACCTGCATCTCCACCACCTCCTCCTCCTTGACCGGTGTCGGTGGCGTGGCTGTGGTCCTGGCCGTCAACGTCGCTGTCGCCGCCGTGACGCTGCTGCTTGTGCTTGCGCCAGGCGTGCTGTATGAGCCTGGCGCAGTATTCTTCACGCTGGCGCCATAATGTCGAGGAAACTGGCTCGTAGCCGACCTCGTCGGGCCGGGTCTGGACCTCGGCAAGCTCGCCGGTCTCCTCGATTGCGTTGCCCTTGCGCGCGAAAAAGTCCTTGGTGAGAGCGTCGAGGATGTCCACGCAAAACATAAGGTCCCCCTTACATATGGGAATATCCATCGACACAATCTTGTACTTGTTGGGCTTGTGTATCTGTAGCGGCGGCTCGAGGACGTCGAGGAAGTCCGACAGCTGATCGTAACGTATGTACTGGGTACCGTCAGGATCGAACTGCTGCCAGATTTCGTAATACATGTCGTAGTCGTCGTCTGTAAGGCCCTCCTGCACATCTTCAGTTGCCTGCGAGTAATTCTCGAGAATAACGGCAATATACATGTTGATGACGATGAGGAAACTGATGACGAGGTACGAGAGTAAGTAGGCGATGCCGATCGTTGAGGAACCGCAATTGCCTGGGTAGCCGATCTCGTTGTTCGGCTCGTTGCAATCCTCTTCGTTTATTATGCCGTCTAGGACGCCGTCCCAGCCAGCTGACGTGGACATCTGCAATTGCAACAATTATTTATAATGAGGTGATGATAAACATTTTATTTTTTTTTTATTTATTTTCTTTTCTACTCTCTTACTTGAAAAAGTAAAATCATCGACTGGCCAAAGGTCTTGAAGTTGTAAACGTCGTCAAGACCACTTTTGTCCTTAACGTGCATGAAGAACGACATGCCAAATATAGCAAAGATGAACATCACCAGGAACAGTAGCAGGCAGATATTGAAGAGAGCAGGTAGCGACATGGCCAAGGCAAATAGTAAGGTCCTTATGCCTTTGGCCCCTTTAACGAGACGCAATACTCGACCGACCTTCGCAACACGGACTACCCTGAGCAATGTTGGCGACACGAAGTACTTTTCGATAATGTCGCTTAGCACCAGACCTAAACAGCGCGTCATTTGAAAAGAGAGAGAGAAAAAAAAGGGTAAAGTTAGTATTGATGATGTTATAAAGATTTTTGTTTTATTTAAGTATTACATAAATGTAGAGTGATGGATGCGGGGGGTGGGAGGCATTCTTTCGTTTTTGTTTTTTTTTTTTGTTTTAGTTTTGGATGCAATTTTATTTTTTTTGTTTTTTGTTTTTTTATTGTCAGACTGTCCACCTCTTTTAGGTAAAGAGCTACTACGATCTGTCATAGAAAAATCGTATTGTAAAGAGGTTTCAAGTTGTGTTAGTATATCATGCTTGTTTAAAGATTGCGATGAAACGAATAGCTTTAAATAATAAATTATCACATTTTTTAATCACAAATATTGTTTTGAAAAAAATCGTTTCATCGCTTATTGTCATTGTAATTGGGTTATTTTGGGAATTTGTTTCTCGTCATGCATCATGTGAGCCTTACGACGCACTATAATCTAAGTTATAAAGTGCATTTTAAAGATTTTTTTTTTATTTTTCAAAAAATAGTCGACTTATATTTGTTGTGTAAAAAATTCTAAAAAAATCGTAGGTAACTAAATCGTGCATCAAAAGACAAATGTTTTTTTTTTTTTCTTTGAATCTAATTGGAAGATGATTTATTTGATAAGTTTAGTTAAGAGATCTATACTAATCTAAAAAAGTATGGGAAAAGAAGTTCACATTCTTTTCTTTTGATATTATAAGAAGTGTGTAAAAATATATAAAAAATGATATTATATCAGTGGTGGGTCTATTATTCTCATATTCTATATACTACCTCTAAAATGTAATTATAGATAAAAAAAATAGATAATTTGAAAAAATTGGAAAAAATTTATTTAAAAATTTATGTTATGCATCTACTCCTCTAGGAGATTGATGATTAACTTACTTCTCGATTTACTCGACTTACTTTGGATATTACTTAGTTTGGTCTATTAGCTGGGGGGTGGTAATAATTTATCTCATAGGCAGTCAGATCGTAGGTGCGCATAATGAATTGATGAATAAAAATGATTTACTAAAATACGATATGTTTGTAAATAGTTCTACGTAGTACACGACATCAATTTATTGTTGTTATTTCATGCACATAATGTAATGTGTATTGTATCAAAATACTTCTACGAAATGTTATCAATTATTAAATTTAATTCCTTAATGTCATTCAGCATTCAATTACAAGTAATATATAAGTGCAAAATTATGAAGTAATTTCTTTTAAACATGTTTTATAAAATTTAATTTCTTGCAAATATGGTTGAACAACTAATTAAGGTATTAAACTTTAATAAAAATTCAAAAAGAGTATCTTGTATTGAAATGCAATAAAAACGATGTTATAAAGATATGTGATAAAATATCAAATAGTATTATTGAAAAACATCACATCAATATTTTATTTCATTACAAAAATACTCTTTTTCAATGTACATTTAAAATCATTAAAAAAGTAAGAAAAAATTTTTCAAAATATCTGCACACATACGATTTCCGTCATTAAAAAATGACGGATTTTTCCTGACTGCCGGAGATTTGGACGACTATATACATAAAAGTAACAGCGTCAGGGATACGTTTATCAGTCCATGTAAAACGTTCAGGCTCTGTATATCAATACGGGGGTGTCTAATAAGGTGGGTGGGGTGGGGGGAGAAGGGCATCAACATCAACATCAATATTAGTTCTGAACATCAATGTAAGGCTACATAACGTAATGATAATAAACACTTGCTGAAACACCAGTGAAGCTTATGCCTGTTTGCTTTGGTTTTCTCAATTCTTAATGATGTAATAATTGTACTTAAGATATATATAGTAAAAAATTCTAAAATCTAATTAAATGCTAATATGATACGTGCATCGTTCGAGTGTATGATATACATATTCATATCCTGTGTAGAGTAGATAAAATAGGCCAAGGCATATAGTGTATTGTTTGAATGAAAATTGTAGAAAAAAATAAAGTAGATCAACTAATTATGGTAACGATACAGTGTGTGAGATCACATATGGAGAATAAGTATTCCAAAAGCAAACAGGACTTGGTCAAGCCCACGCGAGGCTTTGAAAAAAATCAGGCTCTCACTGAAGCTTTTTGACAATTGAATTAATCATTACGTTACATTACCTAATATTGATAAAATAACGACTACGAAATCGAAGAGGTTCCAGGGCTCTACGAAGTAATGGTAGCGCAGCGCGAAGATCTTGCTGAAACACTCGCTGGTGAATATCACAATAAATATCATGTTCAGGTAGTCTAATACGTTGCTGAAGGTTTCGGTTTGCTGATAATGGTCGAGCGTCATCGTCAACATGTTCAGCCCAATGAATAACATAATGATCATATCGAACTTTTTGTCCGTCACTATTTCGAAGACGATCGCCTGGGGCCTCCACTGAAACAATACCAAATCAATCGTTATTAGTTTGGATAATTTTTTTTTCTTTTTTAGGCTTTCGACGCTGCTACTATTAGCTATAGAGCTACACGGCATTTTTAGATGCCGTTATAGTAGCACATTTAAATTTATATAGGCTTATATAGGATGGAATTAATTTAAATTGCTGATGCTATACTAAAATGAAGAATTTTTTATCTACTCTTAATAGCTTTAAAAAAAATGTATGTGTGCAAAAGAAAAAAAAGTTAAATATTAGATAATAATTTATAAAGTGTCTGATACGTGCTTTTTTCGTAACTAATATATTTTAAGATTTGGATAAAAAAAATAATTGAAAATAGTACGTTTCGACACAAGTGCGTAAAAAATGATTCAAAACGAGGCGATGGAGATGATGATATTCGACGAATACTTAAATCACGCTCGTCTTGAATCATTTTTACCACGTGTATCGAAGGGAATTTTTCCTGACCGCATGTGCAAAACGCGATTTTGAGCAGACGATTGTGAATGCCCAGCAAGTGTTTTGCGCACGCCGTTAGGAAAACATTTTTATTAAAAAATTTGTACTATTTAACTAGCTGATCAATTAAAACTGTTTTCATGCACTCTTTTATTATATTTGCTAACTATTCTATTAAAGAAAAAAAATATTAATGAATGTCACCTGTTCTTTTTTTTTTTTTTTTCAAAAAACAAAATATGTATCACCCACAATCAGGTGATGGGAATGAATAAAATTTCAATTCTTTTATACAAATTTAACCGGCGCAATCGATTCAATCTAAACAATAGCTAATAGTACATGAGCATAAATTTTAAAATGATTTCTTACATTATTATTGTCTTTACAATCGCCAATACTATGATATTTTATGAAATATTACATTAATATCGCAAACGATTAATTCAAAACTAATTTAAAAAAAAAAATGTCATCTAAATAAATATTTTACTTAAGCAATTTTACTTGATAATGATTTAGCATATGACTTTGCTTTATATATATACTTTGTAAAATTACTTCTACATCACAATTACAGGAGGGATATATATATATATATATATATATATATATATATATATATGTATAAATTTACTTCTAAATAAATTAGATAATAAATTATACAACAATAAATTAAAATAAATTTAAAAAAAAAATTTATACGACAATGGCTATGATATTTCGAAAAATACATATTATCCAAATATCAAAAAAGCTTCCTCTGCGAGGAAGCAATACATATTATCCAAAATTAATGGGCTCACAATTATTATTTATTATCTCTAAATCCGAATTGGCGGAAAACTGCTGGGATTCAGCGCATAGTAGCCTATTCCTTGCACTGGCATGTCAAATATAATTATAAATAAAAGGTAAAATTATGGTATGTATATATTATATATGAAAAAATGGCGTATAATCGCTGATTGAATCAGTCATTGTATAGCGCTAATTATTTCAGTACATTGTCGACTAAAAACATCAGCGCATTTTGGCTAATTTAATCAGTGAAAACACGAAAAAAATAGTTGAAAACACAAATAAAAAAAAAAAGAAATTGTACGAATAAGACCACTGTGCGACACTACTGCATATTTAAAATATATATGTTCTCTGAATATGTTTATGTACAATTGTATTAATCGCATTTACATTATAAATTTTATACATAGTAACGCTCGCTAAGCTAAATATCGTCGCTTGTACAATAATAGGATGTGAGGTGTCTAAATAATTTTTATTAACTACCAAATTTACATGTATTTTTGAAATGTATTTAATGTTTATAATATGCGACGCCTAGCGGTTACCTAATTTTAAGTTTGAAACTAATATTAATAATTAATGATTGATCAGCGAAATTGGTCAAAACAAAAAATTAGATCAATGGAAGAGAAAAATTTTGACAAAAACAAATTTTTTATTCGCTGTCTCAATTAGCAGAATTTCCGCTGATTCGGTTTCAGAGATTTTTTTTAGCAAGGCAGCTTAATTTATCGAAATTCGTCATTAGACTCACCCTAGGCCGCGGAATGGCTTTCAGCGGTTTTTTGTTGCCCATTTTTTTCATAGCATTGTAGTACTTTTTCTGGTCCTCCGTCATAAACATCTCGAGCGAGCCGCCAGCTTTTTTCTTTTGTTCATTAAAGTTGTCAATGATAACTCCAATAAACAGATTAAGAGTAAAAAACGATCCGAAGATGATGAAAAATACAAAATATAGATACATGTAAATGTTCGTTTCGCGAATCGGTTGCTTATTCACCTGTAATCAAAATATCCACAGCTATTTCTCTATATTTCTCTTAATTTGTTTATTGGTTTGTTATTGTTGTAAAAGCGTTGCATTAGTTTATCAATAAAATTATCATCATCATAATATATTATATTGTAAATAAATTAGAGCAAACAAGAAAAATGCAAGAAAAAAAAATAATCAGTTTAAGTACTTCTCTGGAGTCGATGGCATCGTTCATTATTTGAATCCAGCCTTTGAAAGTGGCTACTTGAAAGAGGCACAAGTAAGCCTTACCCACGTGATCGAAATTCATCGGTGAATTTTCCCACGTGTAGTTTTCGGCGATGCAAGCGTTGCGATCGGGGATTATTTCGTAGCTAAGCGTAGTTTTGTTTGCGTCGACGCACTATTAAACATCATTAAAAAAAAATAATATTAATAATTATTATCAAATAATTGTCCCTTTTTTTTTATTACCTTGTAATATTTTCCGGCGAATAATTGGACACCCATAATCGCGAAAATTAGCCAGAATATGAGGCACACTAGCAGCACATTGAAGATGGATGGAATAGCTTGGACCAGGGCATTGACGACAACCTAAGTAGCAAGAAAACAGCAATTAATATTCTCAAAGAATAAATTTTTTTTCTTTCTAATTTTTTAAAACTCGACCTCATTCAAATGTGCCAATCTTATGCGAATACGCGATAATGTATTACAACAAAAATTGTAAATATATTATTATTGTAATTGTGATTTGAAAAATAAATTTAGCATTATCTAGAATATCAAAATTATTTACAATTTATGATTTCTAATTAATAAAAGCGTATTTTGGTGCTCTTTGACAACTGTATTCATACAGAAGTTTATTGTACATGAAAAAAAAATTAAAATTAAAAGACTCATGTTTTTATAAAATCTTTGTTTCAGTGAATAAAATAATTGTGCGATTGAAATATATGCACATATTATTGTGTGTATTGACTGTACGATACATTGTAAGTGCATGTTCTATTTATAGACATAATAAAAGTATATTGCAAGACTTAAATCTATGTAAACCCAATCAAATTTTAATATATTTTTAAAATTTCAAATGGTTTAATACGTGATTCAATTTTGTTAATTTGATTGCGTTTTGATTTTATTTAAAGTGAGTAGAAGGTGTTTATTGTCTAATTATAAGAAAAAAAAAATAAATAAACGAGACTATAGTACATGCTTATAACAAAAAAGTTAACATCAAGATATACTAAGCACTGCTAAAAAATTACAACATTCAAAGCAGAAGCATCATAACATAAGTGTAGTGTAGTTTTTTTAATTTCTATATTTAATGTATTACCGAGTAATGTTAATAAAAAATTAATTAGTCAATCATATTTTAAAAATGTAAGTGCGATCACATATAAATTATACATTACTCGGTCATTGATCATGTTGTTTATGAGTAGAAAATTTTAGTTTAAGCTTGCACAGTATCAACGAAAGAAGCGCACAGTGAAATACAAGATCGGTTAAGCAATAAAATAGACAAGCTAGTTTTTAGGCTGGAGATCGAAACAGCAAGTTGAGATAGAAGTATATATGCATGGGTTAAATAAAATAGATATAAATTAAAAATATGAGCGGGGCTATAATATAATTGATGTGTCGGGATAATCATATGGGTATGGCTTTAATATTTTCTCAACCCAATGTCTCAGCGACCTTGTTTCTAAGCGTTTTCTAATGAAAAGAAAAAAGGATAAAGAAAGGTAATAAGAAAATAAATTTATGCTTCTCTAGAATAAAAAAAAAAAAAATTACAACTGCACGTGATGTGCATTAGTGTGCTGATTTTCTGGTTCACTACTCGTCACGATTTTGATCTGACGACATTTGGAGATACATAAAAATGTATAATAAAATATTTGATTTAAAAAAAAATAATCTACTTGCTGCTCTCAAGCTGTGCATCATCCATCAGCCGCTCGAATGCATTAGATTCATGAAATAAAATTATCGGTTTCACGTGCAGATTTTATTTATTCATAGGTGATAAGGAATCGCTGTGTTTGGATCAGGATTTTTCAGGTACTTTATATTTTTTTATTTAATGTCAACATTAAATTGGGACAATTGTTATAAATTTTGACGATGAAAAATACCAGTTAAAAATAGAAATTATCATAGATTTGAAAATTATTTTTTTCATCCAATAAATATCATAAATAAATTATCTATTATTTTATAAAAAAGTATATTAAATAAAATAAAAAAATTAAAAAAAAAAAATATTTATTAATTTAAAAATAGAAAAACGTGCATAAACTTTTGCTAAATCAAATTCGAATTAAATTTAATTTGGACAGGTCACGATTCTAATTTTTCTAGGATCAGGATAGTTTGCGTGTTCTCGGATATTTACTTCAAGATGTAGGCATATACATATGCCGTGGGTCAACTATATAAATTCGTCACCTATTTATTCAGATATGCTATAATATAATATATAAATATATAAACTTTGTTGCGGCAGTCTAAATGCAATGCTTTTGGTGGTTTCGTCTATTCTATGCGAATTAATTAAAGAAAAAAATAAGACTACAGAATATATCAGAAATATAACACAGATACAATAATGTGTCGATTCTCTGGTGAAAACTTAATATATAATTAATCTAAGACTAGCAAAAAATATGTACTTTTAAACCTTCACCAGAGTCTATAATGCGAATAATGTATTGTTCGTAAAATATATAAAATTGTTGAATTTTGAATAGATAAGCAAATTTGTATTATTTTATTTAAAAAAATTAAAATGTGTAAATTTTATTCTTTATGCGTGTTCAACAATGTCATGAAAATATTAATATAAATTGATTGAATTTTAAGGGGATGTGACAGTAATACACGTTAATTAATTCGTTAATTAATTCGTTAATTAATTGGAACACGATAAAAAATCAACTTTCGCATCCCCTCAGAAGTGTATTTATTGATAATGTAATGGTAATGGCGTGTATACGCGGTACAAAAAAATTAAGCATTATTGTTGTAATCATGTTAAGTGAAAAAAATTTATTTTAAAAAAATATCTGTTAAGGCACGAAAATTTTATTGCGTGTTTTCATGAATATTAAAGTGTCGATTATTTTGTCTGTTTTCTTTTTATAAGTCTCTGATAGTAAGATAAATTCGCAAAAATTATCATGTAAAATCTATATTAAAAAAAATAAAGAATAAAAATTTCTCTAATCGAAAAAAAAAAATTGAATCGTCATTGCGTGTCAATTGAGAAAAGGTCGTCTGAGACTTTATGGGACTACATACCCTCATTCCCTGCATTCTAGACATCGCCCTGAGTGGCCTTAGGGCCCTTAGGGTCCGCATTGTTTTGAAGGCTTGGATCCCACCCGCGCCAAGGAGCGACGCTATGAAGTTAATGAGAGACACCTGCGAGCGGCAAAATTAGAAGAGCGAATCATAGAAACGAGGGGTTAAAAAGAATTTCTAATTGTTTATTTCTTTTTCTTTTTTTTTTCGTATATTTTAATTCGGCTTTTGCATCCTCGCCTCCTGTCACACCTCCTTTTTCTTTCTTCCTAATGACGAGAAAAGTAGATCTAGGAAGATTAAAATTACGTTTCTTGTCGACTTTTCGAGCTATTTATTTTTTCAAAAAAGAGATTTTTTTCGGGGCTGTGGATAAGGACAAGGGATGAAAATAAAAATTGAAGACATAATTGAGGAAAGGCAATAATCGTGTAACGCTGTAGATTTGAAGATATACCGGCGTAGACATCTGAATAGAGCAGCTTATTATAAAGTTACAGTTGGAAGATTTGGATAAAGTGTTTCGTGATAAGGTGAAATCCGATATTACGTCGACGTATCATTTGAAATATATAAAATTGAAAATTCGACGTATTAACAGAAATTATTGTACGTGATAATATCTGTATAGTGACGTGTTGTTGTTGTGAACGTGTTGTAAATACGTGTATTTTACAGTAGATTAGACCACTGATGTACAACAAAAAAACGACAAGAAAGAAGAAGATGAAGAATAAGAGGAACAGAGGACGTAGACGAGGCACACTGTTTTAAAATCAACAAAACACTATTTATTTATATATAGATATTTATATAGATTAATCAGCTGCTCCTGAAACAGAGTAAAAGTTTTGTTTTTTGTTTCTAATTTTTAATGCACACTATAGAAATTCTTTACTATGAAAGCACTATAAAAATATTATAAAATTATCCTGAAATTTTATTTTATTTTATTTAGAGTAATTATAATATCAGCAATGATAGATTCTGTAGTGACATGAAAAATTAGAATCATTTTAGTCCACACGTTGAAAACACTCTTGAAACAACAATATATGTATAGGTAGACAGGAAACACTACATTCGATTCGCAATTGAAATAATTTATATGAAATAAAACAGATTAAAGAAATATTTTATATATATATTTACGTGACATTCAAAGCATACTTTTACTTGTAGCACAGATATATATTATATTATGTACCATAATATGTATAGAATATATAGATAAATGCGCATATATAGATACACGTGTGTGCATATTAAAACCATATACGCGCACATGTTGTAATGCGTATACACATATTATATTGTATGTATACGTAAAAACGTCACACTATGAATAATAATAGTCAAAACTTTTATATAATTGATCAAATTCTTTTGTCTACATGCTAAATCATATAATAAGATTTAATGATCAAATTTTGTTTTAAATTAGTCGAGTTTTTATTAAAATTCACAAGTGCGACGTTTACATGGAGCTATAGCTAAATACAACAGAAATTTATTATTTATATATACACGTATAAGTATACGTTAGTGCAGACAAATATGGTAAGTCAGTTGTCACCAGTGTATACTCGTTATTTAATTTTTCAAATATTTATTTTTGCACAACGGCAAGCACACCACACTATTTTACAACGACTTTCAAATAAACAACAGTAGCGTCAGCGAGTAAGCTGAAGCTTTACTTTTGGCTTTTTTTTTTAATCGCACGCATGGCTTGGCTTCTGCTTTATTTTTAAAACTTATTTCCATCGCGACAAATAAGCCACAGAATTTATATAGGCTGTATTAACCGCGTAAAGCAGCGAAAATTTTTAACAGCAATTTTTTATCTTTCCAGTAACAAGAAGCTTTATTTTATTTTTTATTATTTAATTTTAATAAAAAATAAATAGCCAGCAATTATGATATATAGATATACGATAAAGCCAGCGTGCGCCCAACAATGATATGATATTTCATTAACTTAAAACACATCACGCAACAAAAAAGTAGAAGAAAAATAAGTCAAATTTTTAAAAATGAAAACTCAGAGGACAGTTCTTGTACGTTTAATAATCAAACGGAAAAGGAAAATCATAAAAAGTTTGAACAGATGAAAAAAAGATAGAAACGAAAGTAGAAAAATAGATAAAGGACGATATATAGATGGTGTTGAAGTACAAAGAGCAAAGGGAGAGACGCCGAAAGGTCCATACAAAGTACAGATGGTAAAGTTTAATTTTACGACCTGTACACGGTCGCGCGTGCATCCAATGCTTTATAAGAATAGCCAAAAATGCACGCGCGTCCCGGGAAGGCCAAAAACATAGAAAAAAGGGTTAGATAAGTTTATCCTTGGTGGTAGTGTCCGAGATATAGCCTATGTATATATATCTCGGATAGATGACTTACTCTCATACCCTCCCAGCGCGATACTCCTCTCAGTGGCCGCAGGGCCCTTAGGGTGCGCATTGAACGAAAGGCCGGGATGTCGGCGACGCCCGCCCAAGTCGCAGTCAAGTTGATCAGCGATAGCTAAAGATATTGCAGGGAGAAATTTATTTTAACAACTGGTTTCCTCATTTAATGAAGAAAGCATATATTTATATTCTTAGCTCTATATGGACTTAAGAATTGATGACCAAATGGTTTATAGCTTCGGCCTCCTTCCCAGGAATGCTGAGAGCTCTCTGCTTTTCCTTCTTTTAACTTTTGATTAAAAACCTTTTGTTTTTTTTTTGGAAAGATTATTTTAAATATCCAAGAAACAAATTTCCTACTTCAATTATTATAATTTTGGCAATTTCAATATTTTTTAAATAAAAACTCAATGCATCTATACTATAAGAGAATTTGTTTGTTGGATAAATTGACTGAAATCTTTTTAAATGAGTGTAAATTGCTAGTTGAAGAAAAGTATTATCATACGTTAGTAGCGTTTTTTAATTTCTATTTCTATCAATTATTCTAATGCAATTTCTATTCTACTTTATATTTCAATTCGCGTTAATTATTAAATATTTTAAAATTACGTTTATAAATAATGAAAAATTATTCATTAACTCACCATGACAATTATAAAATCAAGCCAACACCAAGCATTCGTAAAGTATTTTGCGAAGCCCAACGCCAAAAACTTGATTAACATCTCAAAGAAGAATATGACAGTGAAAATACGATCCATATAATACAATACATCTTGAAGGATTGGTCGATGCTGAAGGTGGACATCCTCGAGCGCCTGAAAACACAACAGATCAGATGTTTATTTAATGACATCCAAGAGTAGAGAGAATCCGGATAAAGCATCCGGATAAGGATGATTTACTTACAAGGGCCATACTACTCGTCAGAATCATGATAATGACTGCGGTTTCAAAGTACTTGTTCTCGATGAGCCGGAAGGTCTTGAGTCTCAGATTAGCCCAGCTCTGCCAAAACGGAGCATCGTCGTCGCCAGCTAAGAAAGGGAAGCGCTTGTAGCAATTGTCGGGACAGCAATCTGCCGGTGAATCCTCGAGTTCTTCGTCAGTTCTGATGATACCACCAGGTATCCCGTCGACTCCATCTTCATCCTCTTCCTCTTCGTCCTCTTCTTCCTCTTCCTCCTCGTCCTCGCCATCAAGCTCTGTTTAACAAGGGGACAACAAATTTGTATTGCTCAAGGTAAGCTCATTCATTACGGTTTTAGCAATTTCTATCTTTGAATACCAAACTTACCGTCTTCCAAATCTTCTTTGCTCGCGTCCTTCTTCTCTTCCCCGTCTAGCAAATCTAAGCTGCCCTTATGACTGTCTTTGAATAAGCGGTTCTTGTGGCTGCCGTACGATTTATTACTGACGAAATAAAACAGATATATATATATATATATTAGCAAATTATATTGATTAAGAAAAATTTAAGATTTAAAATGAATGGTTATTGCACCCACCTGATCGTGTCGTCCTCGTTGTGAATGAAATCATGATCCAACTTGTAATCCCGATGATTCATTGCATTAACTAGTGCATTTGTGTTGTTTATGCACAAGCTTCCTCGCATTTTACTTTTCAAATCTCCTTTATAAGAGGAAAAAAAAAATTAAAAATCAATTTATTGATTCAACTGTACTTCGACGGTATTTCATAAACATGTGAAAAATAGATGCAAGGAAATTTCTTATGAAAAAACGTCAAATATGACTGCTAGATATAATGTATATGCTAAATATCTAGAGTGCCTTGAAAAACAGTGTCTGAAAAATTTTTATTCGACCACTTGTTAAAGGCGTAAGCTCTTTTTTTAAAAATAATGTATAAAAAATTGATGGAAATTCATATTATTTATAATATGAAAATAGGTTACGCATAAGCACTTTAACAGCTCGTCGGAATAAAATTTTTTCATCGACATAATAAATCTATATAATAATTCACACTAAAATTCGATTACGAGGAATATGAGGGTGAACGTTTTTTTATTTTTTTTACAATCAACAGTCACAGCTAGACAAGGCACGCTTTTTTATCTTTTTTTTTTTTGGTTTCTCTACGAGCACAACTGAGCAAATTTACCTGCTCTCAACTGGTCGATCGCATCGGTAGACTTACCGTGAATGGTAAACTCCATACCGTCACCGATCGCTACTTCAAATTGATTGTTAAGCTCTTTGACACTCTTCTTGTCTCGATATGCGTCTAGTTCCCCCTCCGCGAACTCCAGATTCATCTCCCGATCAATACCATCTGTAATATCATCACACGTCGACATATGGTTTATTGTTTAATTTTACATTAGACGATATACGTTTACCCATCTCCAGGGTTATATATTTCAATATCTACGGTATATAGTTTTTTTCCTTTCGATCGTCTTATTTTTTAAGTAAATTAATAAAAAAAAAAAAGAAGGAATATAATTTCAGAATTCTCGATTGCGCATTTTGCTTGTCTCGTTTCAAGAAAAAATAAAAAGGACTGTTCTTTCATACACTGGGTATACACATACACTTATATGCTTTTTTTCAGATGTTATTTAGTTTGGAAAATTACACACTCGCAATAGAAATTTCTGATGCGTCAAGCAATATTTTTGTTTGCGAGCGAGCGAGCGAGCGCGCGCGCTTCAAAATATAGAGGAGATAAAATAAATATAGAAGAGTCGTGGGAGTGCAAGGTCACGTCTACTTTGTAAAACATGCACATTAAAGCTTATATTCAATCTTATCTTTTTTTTTTATCGGTGTAAGCACCCGTGAATATTCATCTTCAAAAACATATAATTTTAAACTTGATTCGCATTTGGCTATATCTATGTATAATCATTCTCATCGCGAAAACTTCTACTTCACAAGTGTAAAGTTAATTTTAATTATTTTATTTTCACATTAATTTACAAATATTTTTACATAAATATTGACTAATAATTTCTTTACGTTAAAGACAATTCATAGTTAGATTATTTCTTTAAATTTATATAAAAGATTTAATTTTTATATTACAAGATATTCACTCTTACATGCAATTTAAGCCAATCAAGACAATATGAAATTCTATTCATTGTTTTAAAAATATAATAAAATATGTGTTTAGATAAAAAAACAATTAAAATTTGATTTTTAATAACAACAAAGTTTTATATGTCAAGAATTTCATATTTCTTAAATTTTTTTATTTATAACTCTTAATAAAAACTACGATTGCCAATCAACTAATTATTGTATTTAAATTTATACTAATAATTTACATTACTAAATCAAAGAAAACAATATATTATAATTTGTATAAACTACAATTATTATTTTCAACTCTAACTACTTGTGTGTCAAGTATTTTTAAAATTTTAATATTGCTAGCAAATTGCATCAACAATAATACTTCAAATGCGTATCAAACAACTAAAAATGCCGAAAAATAAAAAGGTTGTTCGTCATGAACTAAATACACGGAACGATATAAAAACGAAAAAGAGAAAAAAAAATAGAAAAATCTTAAATTAATTTAAAAAATGTAGACATGCTGAGAAAACCCATGCGATAAATTATTTTTATTAATGTATATAATGCAAATGTATTTGTAATGTAGATGCATTTTTAAGTGATATATGTTACGTTTTATATACTTCCGACTGATCGCTCGATGGCCTAAGCATTCTGGGAACGACGTTAATGAAACAAGAGCGAGTTGTGAGCAACATTGATAGTAGCAACAAAAATGGTAATAACTTAAAAAGGTTTCTGTTTTATTTGATTGCACAATTTTTTTTTTATTACAATGAAAAATTTTCTTATTTATTTAACATTTCTAAAAATATTAAAAGAGGTTTTATGATTATTAAAATGAAAAAAAAGAAATAAAATAAATTTTATTACAATTATTAAATTCAATAAATATTTTTAAAGCAAGATACTTCGTTTACTTGATTAGAAATAATTAGCCTTCATAACATTTTTTCTCTTAATGCATACTTAAGACAATTATCTGAAATTTAAACAAAGAAATATAAATCATTCTAATATAAAATATTAAAAATAAAAACTTCACATTAATGTAGAGGAAAACCGCTGAACTTTTATATTTTTCACCTTATTAGAGTGCTTAAGACACGCATTTAGCTGTTTTCCTTTAATAAAATTGAAATGTAGAAATTAGTTTTTATTAAAAGACATTTAAAGTAAAGTTAAAAAAGAAAAAAATACAAGTGAGGTAATGGAAACATGAAAATTGAAATGTTAAAATTTGTGCATAATATGAGGTAGGTAGATAATGTTAGAAAAAAAAAAAAAAAGATTCTGAAAATATAAAATAAATAAACCAAATTTCTTGCTGTACAAATATTCGACAAATGACTGATTTATCAATATGGAAATCAATAATAAAAATGACGGCGCACGTAATGACAGTGACGGTGAAAATCGTCTGTCACGGCAAGTCAGATTTTGAAAAATGATAACAGTCAGATATCTGCAAGTTCTCGCGGCAAAAAGTAAAAAAGAAAAATAACATGTCATTTGACTCCGAATAAAAATAAATAATTAATCGTTAATCATAAATAAAATAATAAAATAAATAGAAGGAAAATTTTAAAACTAAAAGAAATCAAAATTCCATCATATCGGGTGGAGTTTAGGTCTTGGGGGAGGGGCACTGGGGGGGTTTAATCGAGAGAAAATAAGCAGAGACAGTATCACGAAACTACACAGCGCACACAGCAAGCGATCTGATTGGATATAAACCTTCTTTCCAACTGTTGGACGGTCCCTCACCTGGCGCCTGATCGGATATCTGGTTCGTGAATTTGGCCCGCAACATCTTGAGGAGATCGAGTAAGCTGCGCTTAATCCAAGCGATGAAGCGGCTTATTCGATCAATAGCCTCAGTGATCTTGTTGGTCTCGTTGTCCGCGGTGGGGGCTGACAGGCTCGAGCTGCCGAAGTTGCTCAAAAGCAACGCCAAGAAGAGGTTGAGCACCTGGTCGTTATTTTTAATACATTAAACCATCTTTTGTTACATAATTTAGCTGAATAATAATTTTTTAATAATAATAATAAAAAAAACATGATATACTTACGACCAGGTTACCGATGACAACGGTCGCGAGGAAGAATGGTATGCAGGATACGTCGCCCACGTGCATACAATCCCACATTGATTCGATCCATTCTCCGCATAGTACACGAAAGACGATCATGAACGAGTGCATGAAATCCGTGAAATTCCATCGAGGCAGCTCACCGCCGGGGAAGCGGTCTACGTTGTCTGTGTAGTTCTTGCCAAACAGCTGCATACCCATTACGGCAAAGATGAAGATGATGATGCAGAGTACAAAGGTCAGGTTACCAAGGGCGCCTACGGTGCGGCCCATGATCGAGATCAGCAGATTTAAGGTAGGCCACGATTTGGCCAGCTTGAACACTCGAAGCTGCCGACAAGATAATATACATATGGTTATAATTTATATTGTTATTTTTATACCATGGGGACAAAAAAAAGATGCTTATTTCACTTACCAAGCGGAATGATCTCAAGACCGATAGACCTTGTACGCCCTCGAGACCAAGCTCGAGTAATGATAGAGCTACGATTATGAAGTCGAATATGTTCCAGCCTTCTTGAAAGTAATACTTTGGACTCATAGCTATAAGCTTCATCGATGCCTCGATGGCAAATGTGGCGGTGAAAAACTGAAAGTATAAAATGTATTATTATTATTATTATTATAATAAATCTGATATGTATATCAAAGTACACTCAAAAGAAAACACACTTCTTATATAGCTTTCATGTTAATCGAGGGATTAAAAAGTGAGCGCACTCGACGTACATAGTATTATGTATAGACAAAGTCGTTTTGTTGGCAAAACAAAGTCATATAGCAGAGAAAAGAGAAAGTAAGTAGGCTCTCGTAAATAACGTGCTCAATTGGCAAAAAGTTCGAGCTCGGCTCTGTGCCCACTTGGCCGATAAATCTTTAGTCGAATCGAGAGAAAGAGAGTAGGCTAGAAAAACACGAAAGCGCTTTCTTGCTCATAAGAGCTCAAAGAAAAGAAGTTGAAAAAAAAGAATGAGTGAGATTTCGCGAGGAAAAAAAATAAGAAAGGGGTGTAGGTAAAGATGAAGGGTTGGAGTTCAAAGAGAAAAAAAAAAGATTGTACTTACGTAGTTGCCAGACTTGAGGATCCTCTCAATTTCTTTATCCATATCGTGATGATCCAGGGCCATAAATAACGTGTTAACGACGATACAGAGTGTGATGAAAAGCTCGACGAACGGGTCGAATACGATAAACGCTACGTATTCTTGAAATTTCAGCCATACCCAACAGCAATCCCATACGCAAAATATGTCGATGCAACGTAAAAATGCAGCGAATGCCTTTTCCTTGAATGTCGGTCCTTCCTCATCGTCGTCTGTTGGAAAGTAATAGATCGACACTGTGTAGATTTAGTGTTAGTAAGACTCGAGAATGTACCACTCTTTTTTGGGGAAAAGAGTTTTTTTTTTTTATTTTTTGGATTTTTTTTTTTTTTAGAAGGATATACGTGATTGATACTTTTGGCAGAAGGAAAGTTATGAAGCTCGTTTTGCTCGAGATTCTAAGGTGATGTTTGCTTTGGTTTGAAGTAGTAGGAGAAGGCTACTTTTATGGAAAGAGAGAGAGAGAGAGAGATTAAGTCGACAGATGGGGAGGAGTGTTGATAGTAAGGAGGGTGAGATTGACTTGAGATTTAAGAGGGGGAGAAATAAGTTGTGAGATCTTTAGGGGATGAGATTTCAAGTGCACGTGTGTTTGGGGAAGCGATTTATGGGACTACGGGTAAGATAAGGTGGGAGGATAGTAATGTAAACAATATTTTTGTCATAAGTATAGTTTTCTTTTTTTTCTTCTGTTTTTGAGTATTTTGTTAGTGACAATGCAAGCTAAATGTTAAGGTAAAGCCAGATTTACTATTAAACTCTTAGAGATTAATCTAATTTAATTTAATCAATCTAATTAATACCTATATGTTTTTGAAAAATATTAAATTATACAATTTTTTTTTAATATAAATTGTTAAAATAATTTAAAGTATCTGAAACTATACTAAATACGAAATAATAATAAGATACAAGATTATTGATTTTTTTTTGTGCTATTATTATTGTCATTTATAAGTACAAAAAGTAAAATGTTAAATGTAATATTATCATTTATAAAGCTTTACCTTTTCATTTAAGAATAAGATAAATTATCTAATAATATAAAAAATATTTTATAAGAAATTTTGAAAGCGTGTGTTCCTTAATTATAATAAAGGAACATGTTTTGTGTTGTATGAATACATAACTTGTGTAACGTGTATAAGAAATAAAATGCTTTAATTTTAAAAAATCAATAAAAAGTGAATAATAGTTAATTAAAGGTGAGATTCGAAGTGATAAATTATAAAATATTTGTAAAAAGCGTGCAAATAACTGTCGTTAAAAAATAAAAATATTTTAAAAAATTATAAAAGTCTTTTAATCATGCAGAAACTCAGTTTCCATTTTATATTTTTCCAAATTAACTTGCTCATAAGTATTTAATTAACTCATTCTATAATAGTTTTACAATATAAAACAAATCTCAATTACAGCAAACCAAATATCTTGCAATTTAAAAACGCTTATAATGTGCAATTTAAATAAATAAAAAATCCCCACGAGCGTATTATCACATAGTTACTACACTAAAAAAATAAAAAAAAAACAAATGCAAAATAAAAATGTTGTTAACAGCCAAAAAAATAAAAGCAGCGATGAATAATAGTATGAATTGCATGTATTTTCGAGTATGTACATAGATGGAATGTCGAGGGATGAATGAACGTACACAATTGCAGTGAGAAATGGAGTACGAGGCAGATGATGAGAAAGAAAAACTTATAGCATCACATAGGAAAAAAAAACTCGGATTTCCCCAAAAAACTCAAACACCCACGTTTATGCGTAAACGCACGTTGCACGGAAACACACATGTACGCATTAACACCAGAGAGTGAAATTGTGGCATTTGGCTGATTAAAATGTTGCTTGAAAAATTAGTTTTTATTATATATGATATATATAGATAGATAGATATATATTTTTAGTAAATGTTTTAAGAAAGAGTCACTAATAACTACAATTTTGTTTATTTTAAGTAATAATGAATAAAATAAAAAAATAATAAAAAAAAGATATTATTGTTCAAGTAATGTTATGATACAAGTTTATTCCAAATGTATATAAACTATATACTACTAATTGTAAGAATTCTAATACTAAATTTTGATAATTACAAATATATTATTATATATTACATGTACAATAGCAGTACTTAATTTTCTCAATATACACCATTAAATTTTAAACTGAAACTGAGAAGATTTTTAATTAGAGTTTTTTAGTGTTCATTTAATATCAAATTGATTTAACGTCCTTCAAATACACATGTATATAAAACTTTTTACAAATTCACTTGACGAGCAATAAACATTAAACAAAAACAAAAAAAAAATCAAACAATTAAATTTAATTGTCACGATGATAAAAAAAAGTAAAAAAAAAATACTGCGAACACTACGTATAAAAACAAACAATAAAAAATAAATTCAAATATGCTAAATGATCACCAATCCAATGAAACTGACTTTCATATATGTATAAATATATATAAATATACACGGTATAGTTAAAAAACATGAAAAAAACATGTGATAATTGTGTGTGTGTGTGTATGTATGTGTGTCGTGTAAGTGGTGTAAGTATATGTCGGGTAACGTTAGTGTGTGCGGGTGTGCTCGCGACATTTATTGTATATAATTCATAAAAAAATTATGTAAACAACGGCAGGGTGTAAGTATGTATGTATGTAATGTATGTGTTTGTTAGTGCGGATCGAGTTTACCTCCTTGTTCTGATGTTCGACTTTGCCGACCAGCAGCTTGTTCGATGATGTCGTTCAATACCAGAACATCTGAAATAGTGAAATATAAACGGATTATAAAATTTAATCACGATTTAACACAATTATTGACAAACGACACCAAGACGAGGTAGGGGTATATATTCTCATATATAAATATACACATTATATACACATGACATGCCTTTCATGTCGACGACAGGCTGTTGCTGGGTGGGCTCGATGAACGGATTGTCCTGCTGCTTGACCTTGCCGAGCGATTCGTCCGTATCGCCCTCCTGGGAATAGAATAAAAAGAAAAAAAAATAATAAGTTATAGCCATTGAGTAAGTTGAATATAGGGGAGGTGAAGCATAAGGGAGGATGAATGAACGACTTCAGTCTGGATCATTACACACCTAACACAATAAATGAATGAATAGGGGAGAGAGAGATAGAAACTCACATAATGATGTTTCTGGTATGGATCAGTAGTAGCGAGGGAATGTCCGTTGACGGAGGGCGGGCGGGCGGACCTGCTACGCAGACGGCTCTCCTTGGTGGCGGGGCCGCCGAGCAGATCGATGTGCGAGGTGTAAGAGAGTCGCGAGCCGTGTGACGTGTAGGAGGAGTGCCGGGAGCCGAGGCTCGTGTAAGCGGGCACGATAATGGCCCCGTTCTCCTCGGACAACGGCGTCACGGCGTTCGAGTCGTCAGCGTAGGGCAGGTGCTCCTGTGCGTCCTGGTAAGTCGATAATACGAGCGGCCGGCGATCCGCACCTGGCGGTCCCACGAAACGACTCCGGCCGTTACGTATCGTGAACTGATGGCTGCCTCTGCTTCCGCGACGTAGGTTGAATGGACTGCCCGGCAGGCTCAGGCTCGCCTGTGGAAAATAATTAATTTTCGTTAGATCATTTTTTTCTGTCTTTTTTTTCAATATAGATTTAATACTGATACTTTTATTGGTTTTACATATTTCTAGTATTAGGTGTATGAAACAGTGTGAGATTAACTAATTATTTAATTTGTGAAGTGCTACTTTTCATTAATTATTCATGTGTTTCTCAAAGTAACAACGAGTCTTACTTTAACGTTGTTACTTTTGGAAAGCACGCCTGGAAAGTGAGAGATAATGTAAATTGCCATATTTCATGGTTCCAAAAAAAAAAAAAATGTTTTATACAAACAAACACAAAACAAATTACTGACGTGACTGGTAAGATGTCAATTATAGTAATTGCAATTTTTTTTTTTTTCATTTTTACATATTTATAACAAAAATGTGACATCTACTGGGACAAAAAAAAAATACATTCATCTTTTTCAGTGTGCTTTATTAATCATATATACAGCTATAACATCTAAAGAAGATTTCGTAGTAAATGAACCATGAAATATAACTTCCTGGTGTGTCCAAACTATTATGAATGGGTTTTGACTTAGATATGACTAATGTTTGTAGAATACTCAATTAATTATGTTATGATTTTTTTAATGGTCAAACAAATATTACATAATTATTTACATATTATTTTTAAATGTTGGTTCTTTGGTAAAGTACCATTTTTCATGTGAAAATTAATTTTTTTTTTGTAATAAAGAGAAAAAATTGCAAACAAGCGTATATTGTGTTAAAAAGCTGCGTAAAATTGCTTCCTCGTAGAGGAAGCTATGTAATCAGGACAAAAAAATTTTTTTATAAATTGTGTTAAAAATGTTTTTTATGATGTAAGAAGTTAGAAAAAA